>JADRCC010577239.1:0-11650 GCA_019843855.1 Hylomyscus alleni
TGTAATAGGATCTGATACCCTCTTCTGGTGTGTCTGAAGACTACAAATGTACTCAAATACATTAAATAAATTTAAAAAAAGAA
Source organism: Hylomyscus alleni (assembly GCA_019843855.1). Taxonomy (NCBI): domain Eukaryota; kingdom Metazoa; phylum Chordata; class Mammalia; order Rodentia; family Muridae; genus Hylomyscus; species Hylomyscus alleni. The sequence goes on from JADRCC010577239.1 coordinate 84, forward strand.
AAAAGAAAGGAGTGGAGGGAAGGGAACCTGTGGTTTGAATGTACTGGAGGAGAGTAGAAGTTCTTTTCAGTAAATAATGAAAATTAACAATGAAATAAATCTAAAATAATATCTATAAAAACAATAAGTTAAATTCAAAAAACTTTTAAAATATGAGAAAAGTCATCTAATTATTGACACATTTATAAGAATATACACTTACTAAATAAATGTATGGCCATAATCTAAGCAGACATTTCAGTTTTTGACAGCTTACAGTTATTAGCACAGAGATAAAATTAATGAGTTGATATCTGAGTGTCATCACATTCATAATAATTTCTTGGTGATGTTTTTGCATCAAATGACATCAAAATTAGCTTTGTTTATTGAATATATATATGTATATATATATACTAACTTCTATTTTTGACAGTTTTGAATTTGTTGTGTATCAAAAACTGCAGATTATGAAAGTTAATTATAATTTTTCAAAATACCCTTTAAATAAGAAATATTGCATTTTAAGTCAGCATAGTACAAATTATTCATGTCATGCCAACATTGTATTAATGCTCCAAAAAAAAAAATAGGAGCAGACACACTAAAAGTTTAATCTATGAATGAGACATTTACTTGGTGATATGAAAAAGATATTCCTAACAAAACTATATCTATAATTAAGGAATAGATTATTCCTAGGATTTTAGCGGTATGAAAATTCATAAAGTCTTTAACAACTTTTTGCTTGTTCTGTATTTTATTTCTTTTCAAATACCTGATTTATTAATTTTACTTCAAATTTTAAATTGTGTTCACTGATTCAGACTCTATAAAATATTTTAGCCATTTAAGCTAAATTATAACAAAAATCTTTAGCAAAACAAATAAACTTTTGGGACAATAATATAGTTTATTTTGTATATTTCTTGTTTAGCATACATAAATCTTGCAATTGACTACCAGTACCACATAGATTATCAATAATGAAACATTTTTGTAACCTTGTCACTGGGAAAGTGCTGGCTGGAGAGTCAAAATTATAATTATAATTATAATTCAAAAATTATAATTCAAAATTATCCTCAAGTAAACTTGGATTTTTAGGCAAGCATGAGATACATAGTACCCTGTCTCAGAGAGAGAGAGAGAGAGAGAAAGAGAGAGAGAGAGAGAGAGAGAGAGAGAGAGAGAGAGAGAGAGAGAGAATCATCGAATCATTTATGGGTATAAACTATGAAAGGAGAATTGTATCACAAAGTACATTGTGTTCTTATGTAAAACATAGGTGATCTCAATCATATATGTAAAACATAATCATAAGTTTGGTTGTTATGTCATAATTTATTTGATTTTTGTTTATAAATCTCCTAAATTATTCATTTAAAGCATTCACGAAAGTAATCCTTTTGATTTAAATAATAAATCATAAGTGATTCTTACTAAAAACACAAAAATCTCAAAGAAAGCAAAAACATAATTTTCAAAATTAATATGAATCCAAATGTGGCAATGCATGATTTAATATCAGATCTCAGAAGATATAGAAAGGGGGGAGGTTTGCGAGTTTGAAGCCTGTCTGCTCTAGAAAGAGAGTTCCAGGCCAGACAATGCTACATAGCAAGAAGCTTTCCAAAAAATCACTGTGAATATTATTCTTCTCTGGAAATTATGGTACATGAACATGACTTTTGAAAGAATAAAATGGATAGATAGGTGTAAATATAGGAAACTCCAGAAACTTGAGAATAGAATGATAATCAACTAATACATAAAGAGATACTAAATAGGTACATAAATGATAGATATATTAGTAGAAAATCAGCAAATTGATGACAGGTAGTAGATAGTGTTAAAGTTGAATTCACATGAATTCTTATGTTAAAGCAACTTAAGAATACAGAGTTAACAATAGAAAATTTACATACACACACACATACACACACATATACATATATATACATATATATATATGAATGAAGGGGAGAACTTTTGTTAACTCTATCTCTGTCCTTATCACAAAGATAATGAATTTTCTCTATCTAAATAACAAGAAATGAAACCAATTTTATTTTACAATATCCAAATACAGCAATTTTAGACCCTAATTGACAGTCATTTGAAAGATCATGATAACAGAAATATAGATACAAAAATAACATGTGAGATATAGTACTTACTCAACACTCTGCAATTGAAAAAACAAACTATTTAAGACACTACTATGAAGCAAAGAATTGTTTGAATACAAGCATGAGTCCTAGTACTAAGAGTTCAAAGAAAAACCTCTTCGAGGCAGAGGGATGTCTCAACAGTCAATAGCACTAATTGTTCTTCTAGAAAGGTTAGGTTCCGAGCCCAGCATCCAGGTGAGCTCAAATAACCTTCCATAACTGTAATTCTAGGGGATATTCAACTCTTTTCTGACATCTGGATAATAGGCATTCACATAGCACACAAAAGTACATGCAGCCAAACCATCCACACATACAAAACACAAGAAATAAATGCAAAATAAACATGTTAATATGATTTAAAAATTAAAAATGGAAGAGTAAGCCATAATGAAGTCAATGCCAGAGATAAAAGTTGCTCTTTCTGTTAGTGGAAACATAATTTTACAGCAGTTGGGAACACAGAACACAGGGTGAGACAGCTTCGATTGTTCAGATAGTAAAATTAGCCGCAGCTAACATGAAACTTCCAAGCATAATATCAGTATTTAGTTAGCATAGTCATGTGCATATTTACGATGATTATCTGAGTATTAGCTTTAATCAAGATATTCAAAATGAAGTAATAAACAATTATGAAATTCTTAACATGTGCTTTTAGGTGTTCTAAAAATAACTACAAAATTTAATTTCAAACCAGAAAATAAAGACAATTATTTGATATTAGTAAAAAATGTATATGACCCATGGGCTTCAAAAATTTGCTTCTTCTCTTTTCCATATATGACAAATATAGCTGAGGGATTAATCAGTACTTACAATTTAGAGTCATCAGTTCATTTCTTATTTATTTATTTATTTATTTATTTATTTATTTATTTATTTTTGGCTTTTTGAGACAGAATTTCTCTGTGTAGCCCTGGCTGTTCTGGAACTCACTCTGTAGACCAGGTTGTCCTGGAACTCAGAAATGTGCCTGACTTTGCCTCCCAAGAGCTAGGTTTAAAGGTGTGAGCCACGACAGCCTGGCTACCAATTCATTTCTTATTTTGAAAATCATATAGCTAATTTCAAGAGAACAACTTATCGATGTTTCAATATGATTACATTGTAAATTCAAAAATACAGAAAATTGGAGAAAGTGGAAAAACACAAATATATCAACATTTCTACTAGAAACTTTCTGCATTTTATTTAATGAATATGAGGAAGGTATGTTCTTAAGACTTATGTGAGCTGTTGCTTTTTTCAATTATAAATGTAAACAAACATTTAATGCAATGTGTTCCTGAACCATAATGTTTTGTGAGTATGATATTTTAATGTCTTCAGAATCATAAAGTAGTGTTCGTGTTATTTATTGCACTTCTATATCATCTTTCTTTTACATCTCAGAACATAAGTGTATTAGAAGAGTCTTTGTTTTGGGGAAGAAGACACAATGAGAAGGGAATATATGAAAAATAGGAAATTAAAGCAAAATGTTATTATTTTATACTAGTTTGAGTATTTCTTGATGAACATCCAGGAAGCACATCTCTGTGGGAGAAAATCAATATGGCCAAGGCACTGCGGTGACTTTTGGGGATATTCCAGCTTTCTCAGACTCCTCACTGAGGAACTTGGCCATTCTAACACAGTTGCATAAATACCTTTGGTTTCTTACAGATATCTTCTGAATACTCCACACTGTGTCTGTTCACTGAAAGCCACAACTGCTTGGCTAACACCTAAAAGCCAGACTTATTTGATACTTTTAGTATATTGACAACTATTTCTATAGAGCAAATAGTTCTATGGAAATCTGTTCCAGGACATTTGTTCTGCAGAATATTTGTGAATTTCCATCTTTCTCTAATTGGGTGTTATTTATTGATCTGCTTACCAACTTCTCCTTTTATATTGCCTCGTCTATTAAAGAGAATTGTGAGGAAATATTGCTCTTCCTAAAAACCAGGAAATTGTATTGCTGGTTATTCTCTAAAAGGATTCAGATATTGGGAATGACAACAAATCTGTCCAGTTTGTTGTTCTGGTTATTATCTGTACATAAACCCTTTGGTTCTCTATTCTACACCTAATCCATTGTAATATTACTTCCAAAGTCTGTCCCCATGTAAAGTATTTTCCTAGCTATATGAGCAAAGAAGAACTACACTAAAGGATCTTTCAACTATACACAAAAGGCTAGCTTTAGTTAATATAGAAGTGTCTGAAGCAACTAGATAAGATTATGCTAAGTATGTACAACTAAATCTTTTTGTTTTTGTTTGTTTTGGTTTTATTTTAGTAGTTTGTTTTTTTTTTTTTTGAGACAGGGTTTTTTTCTGTGTAGCCCTGGCTGTCCTGGACTCACTCTGTAGACTAGGCTGGCCTTTAACTCAGAAATATGCCTGCCTCTGCCTCCCAAGTGTTGGGATTAAAGGCATGCACCACCACTGTCTGGCACTAAATCTTAAGTTATTGAAGAAATATGAAAATTAAATATTTTTTATTGCTGATCTTCACTAAAACTACATATCATAGAAGAGGCCTTTTCAAGCACAATCCTTGCTTTGACATAGTTAAATAGTAAGTATTTTTGCAACGTATTTATGCATAAATATAATTTAAATCAAGAAAGTATTAAAGCAGATGATTGTCTACAATGATAGTTGGTCTTAACCAATTACTTGTAAACCTTGGAGAGAATATGGGAGTCACATGAAATTCTGTCCTTTTCAGGAATTCTTGACCAATGGCCATCTCTAACTCTGTCTGTCTGTCTATCTTTCTTCCAGAACACACTGCCTTCATTCCTTTGTCCACAAAAACATTGACTATCTTCCTCTAAGTTCATTGGTTGTCTCTGTGAAGATCCTTTCATATATATAATATTTAATAATATATTTACAAATATATATATATATGTATATATATATATGTATATATATACATATATATATATACTATACATATATATATAATATATTCAAAAGAAGTTCTTGATGGGTGATTGATAGGTGACATTTGTGGCTGTGTTCTGAAAATTCTAAAATTATCTAAGCCCATAATGAATACAATTAGTGATAATGTTAGAGTATAAATGAGGAAGTAGAACTTCACCAGATATAGACAATTTGGCTCCTTGATAGGCCATATTTTAGCATTTTGAAATGCCCATATTATAAATCATTCACACTAAATTTTTCTAATTGCTGGCACATCTTAAAAGTAAGAAAGCAGATAAGAAAGTGTTTGTCTCAGACTTGGATTTTGGGTAAATTTATAACAAAATGTAACCTCCTAATATTTCACCTTCCAAAAAATTCCAGAAAATAAATCAATCATTCATGTAACTCTAAAACAAAGTTAACTGAAGCTTTTAATTCTCAAGAAATAATTGAGCTTATTTTGACATGTTTTAATCTGCTTCCAGGTGACCAGTTAAATAAAGCAGTGTATCCTTACAAGATGCTGTTTAAAGATTAAACACTCTTTGTAGGTTATATGGATTCAAAATAAAAATAAATAAGTAAATAAAATAGAATATCAAATATTCTCTCTGACAATAAAATCTTTAAAATAAGACCGCAGGTAAGAATATACTAGACACAGAAATTGATTTTCCTGAAATGAATATATATTATGCAAATCGTATGTATAATTTGAAAAACAATGCCTAACTATATGATGTGATCTAGTATAATATTTCAAAGATATTTTTAGCCAAGTGTCATAAACTGACAAATACTCAGTACACCAGTTCAGGAAGAAACAATCCATTGAGTGAATTTTCTCAAAAATAGTATGCATTCCATAAGATTATTGAAAGTAAACATCTGAAAGATACACAATGCACAAAAATGGCATTTGTCATTGAAAAACACAATAAATACATAAAATAATACACTAAATACCTAAAATTGCAGATGTCTACATGTATTAATTAGAATAGGCAAACCCATTATTTGTTTACTAGGCAGCAGTTTTTAGAGTCAGATGTCTTTGTTTGGGAAGCTCTTAGAGCATGCTTATAATATATCAACAATCACATTATGTAAGATAAAGTTACAGGCAATGAACAAATCTTAAACCTTAGGCTAGTTCATTTGAAATAATAGTTGTGTTGTTGATGTTTTTAAAAATATGGGAAAAAAAACAATCTCTTTGATACCAACACATAATTTTATTTAGCCATAAATTTGACAGAAAATGGATGGAACTGAAATTATATTTTATTAAATAATCAAGATTCAGGAAAACACACCCAACATGCTTCCTTCTAATATAGACATCAACTTCTATTTTTATGTATTTTTTTAGAGTTAGAGCACACAAAACAAGAAATCAATATAATGAGATTGTAAAAGGAAACTTTTTTAAGGTGGTAGATGTGTAGGAAAACAAGTGATATTAAAGTGAAAAAGGGAGAACTTGCATCAGAAGGCATAAACAGGTCCTTGCACATGGAGATGTGCTTCTTTAAAACACTAAGTACATAAGAAAATTGCATAAGAAAACTCATTACTGTTATGCAAGGGCACAATGTAAGGTCAGATGATTTGAAAAATACTAAATCCCTCTCAGTATTGGGGACAGTAAACCTTCTAGCACCTCTCTTTCAGCACTGTATCAAAAGCCTGAAAAATAAGATTGTTGTTGCATCAGATGTTTCTTCTTTAGGGGAAAACTATGATACATAGATTACATACATGAGAAGCTCCACCACAAACTACAGGTTTCAGATATAGCAGCATGACGTGAAGGCCTCAACAGTTCTCAACCGAGGGAACTACAGGGTAAGGCATATGCAATAAAGGCTTTTACTTGGGAAGGAGAATGTAGTTTCTTCCTATGTAGTTTATGCAGCATGGCAAAGTGAGACAAGAAAGTGGCATGTTCTAGAATTCATCCACAGTTTAGCATTCAGGCCTCTGAAACAAATGAATAAGATTGGAAGAGTTTTGAGTTGTCTAGTCTACAGATTAAAATATATGGGGAGCTATCAAAATTTACCATTGCAACTTTCTGATTTTTTTCTTTTTTATCTGGTTATTTTATTTATTTACATTTCTTTTTTACTGATTTAACTTTTTTTGCATTATGATGAGAAAAGATACATGATTTCAATTTATCTGAATTTGTTAACATTTAAAAACATACTTTAAGTAAATAGAACTAAATCACATTCTTGCTTCCCTTTTGTACCCAGGGCCTCTCAGAGTTTTTATCATATTTTTTTAAAATTTATAAAATATTATACAATAAAAGTGAGTATTATAAAAGTTGTTTGATATAAAACAACAATCAATTTAACAGTCTTATGTAGACTTGTTATGCTTGTTTACAACAATACTGAAAATACATACATTTTTCTCAATATAAATTTTAAATAACTCTAAACATATTAACTGTATATTTTAAAATAATGGATCACTGCTAGTAGTTTCTTAAATGAACTAAATATATAAAGTCTTTTTGTTTGTTTTGTATTTAGTAGAGCTTAAAATCTTGGCTCTTGACTGTGGTACAAGCCCAAAACAAGAAAAATTTTTAGACATTGGATTTTATTGTAATAAGGCTGTCCTTCAATGACCCTCACATCACCAAAGGATTTTACCTCCATCGTAGTTAAGCTGAGAGTTGACAGTTCTGCTGCTCCAAGGAATTAATTGTAGGCATGATTTTTGGATACAGACTTCCTGCTATGGTCAAAGCTATATTTATTTACATTTCAAATGTTGTCACCCTTTCTAGGTTTCCCTCTGCAAACCCTCCATTCTGTCCCCCTAGAAAATCTGGCAGGGATTTCAACTCTCAGGATGTGGAAATCTTCAAAGCTGATTAAGAAAACATACTCAGTTATCACACTGATTGCAGACTGCTTTCAGTAGGTTAAAATATACAAATCATACTTGCTAGCAAATTCTTATAGACAGAGGAAGCAAAAATTATTCTAGTCTTCCAAGTCTACCTTAAAAATACATACGCCTGGTTTTACTGGGCCTCTCTGATTGATACAATGATAATAGCAACAATGACACCTTCTGAACTGTCCTTCTTAGATGTGAAAATTTCTATTTGCTTGGTAAGATTGTTGTCATCCTTAGCTACCTGTTCTGATTATCATGGAAGTGATGGGCTCCTTCAGTGGTTTCATAAATTCTTTAAAATCTCAGGTAAGAGGCTCCAGAGACTCCTGGTATCTAACACTTCAAAATTGCAATAGTTGATAAACTTCTCATTTTCATTAATAAATAAGAGAGCATAGCAAGCCGTGAAACATGGCAGATTGAGGATTAAAGACATATTTGAGTGTCATATATTTTATTGTACGACTTAGAGAGAAAACAATGTTTTGTGATAAATTTAGCTTTGAAATTTTCTACCAGCTTGCTTCTAATCTCATGAATCAGAAATGAGAGTAGTTAAATATAAGAAACATCATTAAAAACTTAGAAAAGATGTGTGGAATATGAGAGCTGGAGTTTAGAACATTGTCATTAAGGAAGGAAAGTAAATGAGCACTGACTGTGGTGCCACTGACTTTAATCCAAACACCCCAGGAGGTAAGAACAAGAATCTGTGCATTTTAGGCCAGCCTAGTCTACATAGCAAATTATAGGACACTCAAACTTACATAGAAGAGTCTACCTCAAAACGTACACAGACAGACAAACAAACAGAAAAACTAAGAAATTGGTAAATGGAAAATAAAATAATAAGCCAATCAACCACGTGTCTCATTACTCTTGTATTACTATGAAAATTACAACATAACCAATGCTTCTTCTAAAAGAATGTGTCTAATTTGGGCTTGTAGTTTTAGAAGGGAAAACCCATAACTTTGGCGTGTGAAGCAAGGCAGGAGACAGTAGATAAAGAACTAGAGCAATGGCAGGAAGTTTCCATATTATCTGAACATTGTGAGAAGGGAGAGAGGTGAGTATAAGGTCTTGGCATAGGTTTTGAAATCTCAATGTCCACTGGTAGTGATTCACCTCTTTCAACAAAGTCAAATGTTCTTATTCTACTCCAAATATCTCCACCCACTAGAGATGAAGCATTCAAATATGTAAATCATACAATGTCTATTTAATATCTATAGGCAAATAATGAGTATTTAAAAGTTTTGACTATTAGCCATAAGTATTTATATTAAAAGAATGTGTAGAAGCTAAGCTGTGCTCATATTTACTGTTTCTAGAAGGTTCAGAGAACGGGGTAATTAGTACCAAAAATTAATTTTAAAGTCCACATGTTTAATATAACACAATTAAAAATTCTGCAAAACTATAAAACACAAATGCATATTCTTAATTTAAATTTCATAAATATGTGAAAATTAGTGTGACTTATTCTCTTGTGTATATGAATGTATGATTCTGCCAAAATATTATCCATGAATATTTTTAATTGTTGTAGATGATTTCTTCAGTGTGTTATTATACTAATTCATGATGCTAGTTATTCTTTTAATATATAAATATACCAACATGTTTTTGTTCTGTCTACTTAGATTAAGACACCCACATGACTGTTACCTACCAACTAGAACAAAGGGATACCTCTAAAATCATGGAATAACATACTTTAGAAGGGATTTTCAATATAAAGGCAACTTTTATTTATTTATTCATTTTTACTTTAGTTTATTGGATTTTTTCTTTATTTACATTTCAAATGTTACCTCCTTTTCCAGTCACCCACCTTATTCCATCCCTCCTTCCCTGCTGCTATGAGGGTGTTCCCCTACCTGCCCACCTCCTCTCCACACCCTGACATTCCCCTACAATGGGGCATTAAGCCTTCACAGGACCAAGGGCCTCTCCTCCCACTGATGCCCAACAAGGCCATCCTCTGCTACATATGCAGCTGGAGCCAGTATGCTCTTTGGTTGGTGGTTTAGTCCCTGGGAGCTTGGGGAGGGGGTCTGGTTAGTTGATATTGCTACACTTTCCATGGGGGTTTCTTCATGTTATTTGGATGTTTTCCTATCACTGTACAGATCATAATTTCAAGTAGTTAAGACCTATAGGCATTTCAACCTGATGAAAACAGAAGTTTCTGCAACATGATATTGTTTCAACACTACTCATTAACATTTCCATGAAGACCTGTTCTTTGGCCAGGCTTCATATTTCTATCTGGAAGCTCACTGTTTTTTGTATTCACATAACCTAATGTGATTCACTTCTCTCATTGACATCATCCATACCTCAAAAAGACTTAAGAAATAGAACCTAAGTTGTAAATATTAAAAGATATATAAAAGATGGTTGAAAGATGATAAGCATTGATAACTTTTACATTAATATCTTTCTCATCTCAATTAATACAAACACTAATATCTGTGTCTTATTGTCTTGTGATATGCTGTGGTAACCCTAGTGGCAAAACAAGAAGATTGTTCATATTTACATTCAGAATACTTGCTTTGGTATATTGAAAATACTACCCAGTTTAGTGGAAGTCTCTATTAAGTCTATATACATGGTATAAGCGATAGTTAATTGCCAGTATATAGTGTCAAGATATGGGATGGCTATTATGCAGCTATAAATCAGTTAATATCCAATACAATGGGATGAATAAATAAATTTGTTATTCAAAGAGCAAGAAAGTCAGTGAAAAATTTTACAATGTGTAAAAGACCTGTGATTTTGAACAAAAATTACAGGCATAAAAGTACACACTAGAATAGAATATTATGAGCTCTCATCGAGTTCCCAGATATTTGCAGTCTTGTTTATAATGCTATGTTGGTTGAAACAATGTGTCACCTAAACTACACACCTCATATATATGATTGAATTGACATTTACACCTTTACAGACTATGTAATTGCACATAATTTAACAACTCTTCTAAACAGCATTTACAAAACAGATACTATGTAATTTTAAAGACTATTTGTATAATAATCCTCTTATTTTTGCATTACAGAAATATGTATAAATTCCTAGCCTGTTTTGAGAATAACTGGGCAGAGCATTTTAAAATGAACCAGAATCCAAACTCTGCAGTTCTACTGGTATTTGTCGTGAGATGGGTACATATGTGAAGAAAATAGATGTGATAACCTTAACTGAAGTATTTGTAGTGTTTGACAATTTTATGCTTGCATTATGATGAAATCTATCACCATGACCTGATCCCCAACTTCTCTCTTACCTTTCATTGTGTGAGAGATCTTTTTGGAGCAATACAATACACACATGTAATCACACTACAATATATGCACGAACTCACCCAACAATACACACATGTACTCACCCCACAATGCACACATGTAGTCACTCACCCCACAATGCACATATGTACTCACTCACCCCACAATGCACACATGTACTCACCCCACAATGCACACATGTACTCACACCACAATGCACACATGTACTCACCCCATAATGCACACATGTACTCACCCCA
>JADRCC010577240.1:0-15127 GCA_019843855.1 Hylomyscus alleni
AAACCTACAGAAATGTAATTTAGCATATTTTTCATTCCTTAGTATACCAGAATAATCGAAAGTATAAACTGAATTCAATATTTATATACTTATATTCCACAAACTAAATTCTAGCATGTATGCTTTTCTATTTAAGTAACTTTCAATATTTTACATAATGGGACTATTATTTGAAAAATGTATAAGGTTAATCAATTTATGTAAGTTTAGTCCATAGAGTAACCAAGTACACCCTGCTAAAAGAGACTTTGTATGAGGAAATAAAGTAAAACATATATTTTATTTAAGGATTAATGGTTCATCAGTTATGTCTAGGAAAACCAAAGACTGCAAGTTCAAATGTTTGCAGGTTCAATGTTTATTTTTATAAGGAAAACAAAAGAAGCATGAGGGTTAAGGATTATAAATGGAAATAGCTCTTCTATTGCTGTGACTAAAATTTCCACACTCTGTCATTCACAGAAGTGATTAAGAAATCAGTCATTCAATCCCTCAAATCCATTGTCTAGTGTAACTCAAAGATATGCATGTGAATCAAAACCAGACTTATTGTTTGATAATACAAAAAGGACGTTTTCATAAAAGATTCCTCACAGTCGTATTTCTCATATAAATTCTGTACGTGTCTTAATTTTTATCTTTACTTATTCCTCCATAGGACCTGATTACAGACCTGAAGGAACAACTTTCATCACACTTCAAAGAAGTGATGGTGGGCCTGATGTATCCTCCACCATCTTATGATGCCCATGAGCTCTGGCATGCCATGAAGGTAAATGGCCCAGTAACAGACCTGCATCAGATACAGGCTGATCCCATAATACACTATGACAGTGACAGACTCAGATTTCAACAAAGGATAGACTTCCCTGTGATGATCCTGCAATTTGTATGTTCAGGGAGACAAAAGAGAATATCTAACCCATCATGAAACTATGGAAATAATGTGTTGAAAAGAGGCTTTCTGGGAAAGGGAAGTGTCTGAATTAAGGGGCCAGACCAGGCTGTTCTTTGGTTGTAGAGACTCAGATATACTCTGTTACCTTCAAGCTCAGGTCCGACAGGAATGAATGAGGTAGCTTCTGGTGCTGTTCAGATTTCTCTCTCTTCCATATGTGGTCTCATGTCGAGGAAGATGTGTGTAAATTCATGAGAATCTTTTAAACTTATTTGTAAACATTTGGCTCAGAATCGAAATAAAATGGTATATCAGAGTCAAAGTATCAATGACATTGTTATTTTTATGACCATAAGTTAAATACATATGGAGAGTACTGGTCAGATGTATCAAGATTATTTCTCTAAAAATTTAAGACCTTACCAAAAAGTCATTTTATGAAATAAATTACAGATTTTATTGTAATGGGATGTGGGGAGAGAGGGCCTTTTACTTCTTTCAACTGCTGGCATTAAACACCTTAAAGATCGTTTAAATACTTCCATAAAGTGCTTGCCAAAGTCCAGACCAACCTAGTATGTGAAGGAGATGAGGCAAAAGACAAAACATTAAAGATACATGAATTTTAGCCATAATATATACTGATCAAAACAGTGATTTTATAAAATTCACAGGAATCCCAACAAATCATATATTTTTTCAAATTTTACAATTCCAATCACCATTTTTTATAAAGCCCTGTAGAAGATAATTGTAAGAATGTGGTCTCATGTTACTGTTTAGATGGAAATATCAAGCTTCCTCAACTCTTCACAAAATGGTGAGGTGTCCCCCGGAAAACGTCTTGGAAAAGATATGTTGCCTTTAAGATCATAATAACAGATTAGTGATATCATTGTGTGCTAAATGATACCACAGAACACAGTCAGTTCAAACCCTGAGGCCATCTAAGTACAGTCCCACAGCCAGGGAGAGGCAAGCATGGGTCACCAAAATAGACTTGATAAATTAGGAAACCTATGTTCTAATTTCAAACAGTTTAAGAACTGATATTCTAGCAACACACAGAGTTTCAAATTCCACTCCAAAGGAAAGTAGAATCATTTAGTGTATTTTCCCATGTTGATCAGCAATGCCCATAGTGTTGTTCAAAGTAAAGGGACCAAGTTCCTGCAGACAGCATCATCCTTCTAGGGGCATCAAACACTGAACGGCTGATAGAGACCTGAGAGTGAGCTGACTTTTATCCAGAAAGCCCTCCCTTTCCCATCTACCTACTCTAAGAACACCATGAATGCTTTGTCCATTTATTGTCCATAAAGTAGACCTAGTTTTCCAAATAAAAAAGTATCTCCATATTTCTCTCTGACTTTTAGGGAGCAGGAACTGATGAGAATTGCCTCATTGAAATATTAGCTTCAAGAACAAATGGGGAGATTTTCCAGATGCGAGAAGCCTACTGTTTACGTAAGGAAATACATAAATATGTATACATTATGTGCATATGCAAGCATGCTTTTCAACTAACTCATACAAGTATTCCATTTCATGTATTTATTTTTAAGTACTTTTAAGGCACTGTTCTGGTTTATTTCTCTATTGCTGGGGTGAAACATAACCAAAGCACTAGGGAAGGGGCAGTTTATTTGACCTGTGTGTTACAGTCCATCGCTGATGGGAGTCAGAACAGAAACTCAAATGGAAACCTGAGGCAGGAACTGAAGCAGAGAAAAGAGAGAAACACTTCTTCCTGGGTTGCTCCCCCTGCCTTGCTCAGCTACCTTTCTTGTCCAGCTAAACTTGCCAGGAGATGGCACGAGCCACAATAAGCATCACCTTCCGACCTCAACTAGCAAACAAGAAAATTCCACTGCAGACAGGCCCACACACCAGTCTAAAGGAACCAATGCTTTATGTGATGTTCCATCTTCCCAGATATGTCAAGATGACAAGCAAGATGACAGACCCTCTTACACTTGTAACATGGTTCACTGAAGTAAAATAAAGGTTTTCGGTAGCTCCGGGGTCAGTAGAAGGAAGGATGGAGAGGTTGACCAACTGCTTCACTGTCCCAGTTGTATTGGAGAAATAAGTCCCGATAGTCTGCTTCACAGTACATTGAAGAGAAGTGATAATAATAGTTTGTATGCCAATGTAGCCAACACAGAGGAGTGACTATATCAAATAGGAATGATACGTGGCAGATAGCATTACACAATGTATGTATAGGTTGAAACATTATATTGTACCGTATAAATACATGCAATTACGATCAATCAGAATACTAAATTATGAAAGACAACAAAATGAGGCAATATGTCTCATTCAAAGCCAATTGGTTCAATAAATAAAACTGATGATTATGACCCTGAAAAGGAAATAATTCTCCAGAAAATCAAGCAAATTTTTTCTCAAGTGTAATAACAAATATCTATGAGGCGGATGCTTTCAGATGACAGGAACTGCTCAGCATCTTGATTGAGGGGAGTGTCTTCCTTTACCCAAGAAACACCTCGAGGATAAACAAACTACAACAAATGGTTACCATCACTCAACAAATACCTCTTTACTTTATGTAAATGTCACTATCCCAACAAGTTACCTCAAAATCAAACTTTTTCCTATTTATTTATTTAATTTATTTATTTATTTTGACTTTTTGAGACAGAGTTTCTCTGTGTAGCTCTGGCTGTCCTGGAACTCACTCTGTAGACCAGGTTGGCTGCAAACTCAGAAATATTCTTGTCTCTACCTCCCAAGTGCTGGAATTAAAGGCGTGAGGTATTTTTTTTTTTAATTTTAAACTTTTCCACTTTTTAAAATAAGAATATGATTATTTTCATATTAAAAAATTTCCATCCCCACTGTGTAATGTGAGCATTGAGTGGTTCTCACAGTCACCTCTTATGCGTCTGAACAAAAATGAAAGTTTTTCTAAGTGGAATGAAAAATTTTCACTCAGAACATTGCAGTGAGACAGATGGAGCACTTGGAAAAATAGTTAGCCTAGCCAGAATTCTACAGCTTGAAATTAATAACCCTAATGTACAGGATGAGAGACTGCGAAGTGATTCCCAGTGTTCCTTTTCGCTCAAATTTATGTTTAGTAAACCATACCTAGGCTGATATTATTAACATGAAGGAATCTTTAAAACAGTGTGTGATTTTTAAAAAAGCCAGCTGGCTGATGGCTTCCTCATGCTTAACATTCAGTAGCATTAGCTATGATATAAGCCCATTGATATAAGGTTCTGTAATAAGTCACATTTTTAATATGGATATTTTATTGTCCAGAGTACAGCAATAACCTTCAAGAGGACATTTATTCAGACACCTCAGGACACTTCAGAGATACTCTCATGAACTTGGTCCAGGTATGACATTGCAAAAATCATACCATTTTATACTCTTTATAAAGGATAGAAATTTCATTCTTACTAAATAGAACAGAAAGTCCAAGTCTATTATTGTTGTATACATTCTATGTAATAAAATTTAACATCAGCCAAGTTTGAGTCCCTTAATCTAAAACTTGACTTAAATGTGGCTATGTACCATCTCTATATGTGTATTTGCATGGATGTTGTATCTGCATGTATACCGGCGCACCACATGCATGCCTGGTGCAGCAGGTACAAGAAGAAGGCATGATGTTCCCTGGAAACTGGATTACAGATAGTTGTGACTCAGCACATGAGTGCTAGGAATTGAACCAAGATCTTTGGGAAGAACAACCCTTGCTCTGAACCACCAATCTATCTCTCCAAGTCTGTATTGCACTTTTTAAATGACTAGATGAGTTGGAGACATACAAAATTTCCTAGGCAGCTACTCTGTGCTTAGTGTTGTGTGGTATGTTAATTTCTCACTGACTGCAACACAATCATATAATACAAATATTCTTAAAAGTGATTTACAAATAAAGAAGCAAATAATCAAAAATAGTATATAATATACTAGTCAAGAACATGCATTTCAGCAGCACAAAGAAAAATGTGTGTCAGGTTGTGTGTGTGTGTGTGTGTGTGTGTGTGTGTGTGTGTGCATGAGTGCCACAATTGTCCAAAGAGCCAGTACATTGAAATGCTAAATTTAATTAGATCCTATTGTCTTTCACTTCCAGCAAAAGAGTTTAATGCTGCTTGTATAAGTTCCACTATACTATATATTACCAAAGAAGAACCTTTCTTCTAATTAAAGTTATATTTTGTCATTTATCTTCTTATTCTATAATGACTAAATGGTATATAATTATTTCTATCCAATTAACATTTCTCAAAAACATTCCACATATTAGCATTGTAATAACAGTAATATTTTAAAGTATAATTACCTTTTAGTTTATGTCTGCATTTGAATGTTCCTGTCATCCTATTGAGGAAAGGCATTCAGGAATTCAAGTGGAATCAATGATCTGAATTTAAATAATAAAAGTACAAAATCTCACAAGTTCAGAAGACATCTTAAAGGTCATTTTTAATTTTATAAAGTGTGTGTTACAGAGTGCATGTTTTTGTATTAATATGTATCTTTTAGTATGTGAGATCTAGGGTGTGTGTGTGTGTGTGTGTGTGTGTGTGTGTGTGTGTGTGTGTGTTATGGAGTGTGTGTTTTGCGGTGTGTGTCTAAAGTAAAATAATCATTTCTAAATCTATAAATCTTTCCTTTACACATCAAAAACATGACCCTGTAATTAGCAAAACAAAATTTTTAAAGTCATAGAAACAAAATAATGCACTGCCAATCATAGAGTTTCATTCATGATAATGTGCAGTGAAGAAGAGAATTATGCCTTTGAAGTCGGAAGCACAAAAAAGTGTTCTTTGCAGTATAGGACAAAAAAAAGAATACAAAAAGGAAGAGGAGTGAGAGACATACATTCTATTTGGAGATTAATATAATTAACTTATTTCTGCTTTCTCTTTCTTCTCTCTAAACCCTTCAAAATACCCTCCTTGTTTATTGTCAAATTCATGGCCTCCTTTTCATTAATTGTGTGTGTGTGGAGGAGGTGTATGTATTCCTAAATATACATCCAGATCAGACTGTATAATGTTACTTGTATGTGTGTTTTCCCAGAGCTGAAGAAATAGGTAAGAACACACCATTTGGCTTCCCAGACCCACATTCTTTCTGTAGAATCAACAGATAAAAATACAGTGTTACACTTCATGTATTCTTTCTTTGATCTGAAATGCTCTTTTGCCAGTTACTAGATTTTTCTTCCTGGGTTTTTCTATTAAAATTTATTTATGGGGGTAGCACATGTATCCCATCCTACCAGTGTAAAGGTTGGTGCAAAACTTGTGGAAGTTGGGTCTCTCCTTCTGTCAATGTGGATACCACTGGTCAAAATCATGCCATCAGGTTTAGCAACAAATGCCTTTTTTTACCCATGGAGTCATTCCAACTAGCTCCCTAAGTTGCTTTTAACCTGTGTATTTCTCTGATTCCTTTTAAACTGAATTGTTTGTAGCAGCACATCACTGCAGCCATGTCCCCTTGTCTTCCCTGTGAAGGACTACCATGGAATGTACCTTCCTTTAGAGCTCAATTTTGACAAATATAAAAGGCCCAATCATTTACTCAAAAACTGAATAGGTCCCTCTGTTTTTGAACATGTGTTTCTGACCTCTTTAAAAATAAACAATTCTAAATACTTGGAAGAAGGATGACCTGACCACTCAGTTAGATTCATGCACAATTGTGCATGCTCTGACCTTGATGATATGTAAGCTGTAAAGGACTTTGTTTTGAATCCTTGCATCCCCTTTATGTTTCTTTGTTTCATACTTACAAGGTTCTTTAACAACGAAGTGAGCCCATTGTTACTGCAAGGCTGAGTTGTAATGCTTTCCCTTTTAAGCACTCTGCAACTTTCAAGTCACTTAGCTTGGCACCAATAAAGATCGTCTACCTTCTAAGCTCACAGGAGCTTAAAGGCATAGGACAAGTTCCATTTCTCAAGGCCTCATGAAGAAGACAGCTGATGATGAGAGAGCTTATCCCCCAGGGGCTACATCTCCTCCCATTTTCTTATCTCCACATTAATTATGTCACTTCGTTCTCCAGAATCAACAACACAGTGAAGGGTCATTCTTGGGAGATTTGGGGCTTTTTTATAAAGGCTATAATTTTTTCTCTCAAATTTCGTTGCTTAAATCTAAGTCAAACCTGTCCTATTTTAAAATCAGGAGTGGCTGAACGTGTTGTCCCATTTATGTTTCAAAGAGGTTAAAATAAACTTGGCGATCATCTACAGTGAACATTAAAACAAAAAAAAAAGTATTTCATTTTCTTTTATCAATACTATTGCTACTTCTACTACTACTGTATTGTGGTGTGGGGCCAATGCTCCAGGCATGTGTATGGAGGTCAGAGTGCAACTGTGCAGTTACTTCTCTCCTTTCATCTTTAATTGGGCCCCAGGGATTCAACTGGGGGATCAGGCTTGCACAGCAATGTACACACTGAGCTACGCTGAGAGCCCGCCTGTCCATTTATCTGCCAAATGTATTCTATTACTCCATTTCTCACCCCTTTTCCCTGAGGACTATTTATTGTTACCTCATGTTTCTCTTTCTAAGTTATTGTCAGTTTTTCAGCTAAGAATACAGATGGCTTGAGAGAGAGCAACAGAAGAATAAATAAAAGTATAAATTATAATGAAGCATATGGATGACTATCCCATGATGATACCATTACTTCATCTACTCCTAATTTTTTCATTAAAAAAAAAAAACATGAAAATAGAGAAATACTTTTTTGCAAACTGCAAATGAAGCCAAATATTACTGACTTCACACTGAGGAAGACTATTAATGGCCAATTAGATTCTCTCAAATTTCTCCATTTATAAAAGTGAAGCATATTGTCCAGCCTCAGTATAAAAACTTCCTCGTTGTCTTGTTCTATTTTGTTTTGTCCTGTTTTGCTATTTTCCATTGGAGGTCTGTTCTTTTCTGAAGAGGAAATGGAGGAGTGGATCTGGGAGAGAGGGAGCTGGAAGGAGTAGAGGGAGGAGAAGCTGTGGTTTGGATGTACTGCAGGAGAAACTAATCTATTTTTAATAAAAATAAAAGAAGCGTATTACCCAGCAAAACTATTGACCCATTAGTTAAACTAAAAATCTACATTTTATAAGAAATCAAGAACTTATTTGATTGTATGTGGTACTGGTTTGGCTGGGTTTGGTTTGGAGTGCTTGTTGTGAATACACAGTTCATAAAACTGCCCCTATCTCTGACTTTAATTAGTCAAGACCTGGAATGATAATTTTAATTTCTAGTAGCATATAAAATGAAGAATGGACTGCAGTTTATCATTGCCCAAATTAAGACCTCTGGTTACAATGACACAGTGATAATATTACTTTGATTTGAAATGCAAGGGTTTTTTGTATCAGAAAATGATTATACGTTTTAAGATATTTACTCCGTATTATGTCAATAGCTCATTTCTGAACTTCACATCTCATATTTACTACATTTATCTCATGCCTGCATGCCAGAACACACATGTGGAACTGGGTAGAGCTACTTATAAAAGTCTGTTGTCTCCTTCCACCATGGAGGCTCTAGGGATCAAACTCAGATCATCAGGCATGTAGGCAAGCACTTGAATCTTCTTGCTGGCCATCAGGAGGTTAATTTTAATTAAAACATCATCTAACTTTAGGACTGTCTTTTTTAAGTAATGATGCTTCATAATGTAAATTAACACAGTTTCCATTCAGAGAACCTTCAATACTATTATACTATAATAGTATTATAGTTGAGTAAGAAGAAAAAAATATTGTCTGTGCCTGCCTGCCTACCTGTCAATGTGTTTTTCTGGCTGGCTGGCTGGCTACTCTATCTATTTATCTGTGCATCTATGTATCTATGTATCTATCTATCTATCTATCTATCTATCTATCATCTATCTACCATCTTTTATCTACCTATCATCTCTCTGTCTAACATCAACCTATTCTCCTTTTTGTGTATTTGTAAGGCCTAAGGCATATTTTTGTCACTGGATTTCACCTAACATAAATTGACAAGATAAAGTATTAATTTTTAAGTTTGATAATCATAATCTGAACAGATAAAGTATTAATTCTTAAGTTTGATAATTATAGTCTGAACATTCTCTCTCTCTCTCTCTCTCTCTCTCTCTCTCTCTCTCTCTCTCTCTCTCTGTGTGTGTGTGTGTGTGTGTGTGTGTGTGTGTTGTGTGTGTGTGTGTGTGTGTGTAACCCTGAGATAATATGAAGTACAGTAAAACTTTCAACAGAATAAAATGAGGGTGAATTGGAACTTAGATTTTGTAGGAAGCAAGAAAAGCTTACTTTATTTATCACTTTACCAAAACATATTTGCTTCTTTTTATTTTACTTGTTTATTTTCCTTAGCACTCTGTACAAACAGTGTTTATTTAACATTACATGCTCACATAATTTCACAGTACATTATCTGCGAAATGCTAAGCACAAAAAAATAAAATAATGCATATTTCATGGGGATTAGTGAACGCCTAATAGAAAATTGAGAAAACAAATTCTGCTAATACAGATTTAATATAGTCTCATTTATTTATAGTGCTCTTGAAGCACAGAAGTTCTATGTTTATTCAGAATGGTTATTGAACTATATGATTTTATAGACTTCTGATTTCCATATTCAGTAACTACTTTCTTGGGTCCCTTGATTTATAATTTATTATTTCCAAAGCAGTGATTTGGGAACTTGAGAGTTTATCAGGTCTCTAGACCATTGTGAGCTGATAGTCTCTAAGCTGGAGAATACTACAATTTAGGTTGATCTCATCTATCCTTGCCTTTACCACACTCAAATAGGTATCATGCTCTCTCTGTCTCTATTTGTTTCTCTTTCCCTCTCTTTCAGACATACATGCTCATGCACTTGCACACAGACTTGCAAACACACAGACACACACACACCAAAAGAGATGGATAGGTGATAGATAGAAGATAGATGGATGAATAGATAGATAGATAGATAGATAGATAGATAGATAGATAGATAAATATCATACATACATACATACATACATGCATACATAGATAGACAGACACACACAAAGAGACAGACAGACAGGCAGACAATTACAGATAGATTGATAGATAGATAGATATCATACATACATACATGCATGCATACATAGGTAGACAGACACACACACAAAGAGACAGACAGACAGACAGACAGACAGACAGACAGACAGACAGACAGAGACAATTATCTTTTCCTCTTCCTCTACAGTTATATATCCTTGGATTTATCACTTGACCTTTTTGAGAGTCAGACTGCTGCTCACCACATTAATGAATATGAGCTAATTCTCTTAGTTCTTCCACAATACAAATATTCTATTACCCTTCAGTTGTAGCAATCATGTCATCTGGTCTCATGTTCACCCTCACTTCCAAAATCAAAGGAAAGATAATTTATGGATTTCATTATGCAAACATCATTAAAATTCAAATACACCCCTTTTGGCATTATAGTGAAGATGGGGAATTAGAACATGGGAGATTTAAGGTGTGCATGAGCTACAAAGAAGGAAAATCACTGCTATGATTTCTGGGAGGGAAACCTTGTACTTAGTCTGCACAGAGTTTTCTGCAAAGAAACAACTGAGGAGGAACACACTCCCCTTGAAAACTGATGCCAGTAATTAAGCTGGCCCACAACACTTCTTGCATGCTTTCATCACACTAGATTTGTGGAGAGTCTAATTATCTGTCAAATAAAGAAGAATTAGTCTCTTGGAGATTAATTAATCAACATGTGCAAATTACATTGTGAACAAGTGCTTTCTCAAAGAGAAAGAAGGGGAGCTAGCAGATTAAATACTCCAGCCTCCCTCCTCATCTTGGCTGTCAGGGTTCTCCTGAGGGTCCTTCCTGAAATCTGTACAGTAAGGCATGCAGAGCATCACTGCCACCATCTTGCTTTCTGTAATTGTCTGGAGGCAGTTTATCTGCTCAAGTGTTTTCAAATAGTTTTCCTTGCCTTTAATGTCTGTCATGTTAATCTTTCCCCTTACTCAAATACTCTACTCATGCAGAGATGGACACCACTGCAAGTTAAACATGCAAGATTATCACCTTTCTAAGCAAAAGCTCAGATAAATAGAAAGACAGAAACATCTCTAAGCAATCGTCACAATTTTCACACATGCTGGAGTTTACTTAGCTGCATAGTTAAAGATCATACTTCAAAGATCCAAAAAATAGAAGAAAAACATAAAAGTCTTACATCCAAAAAAGGATTGCTTGCCTTCCCCATGAGAAGTTCTACAATGCTCACGCTGTGTCAAATATGATTTCTGACAACTGGGAGTCATCCATAAACAGAAAAAAATCTCTAGGTCTTATGAAATTCACATCTAAAAAAAGTAAATTATACTATAAGACACTAATGAATAGGGGAATTATAAAAAACTTTGGAAAGTGATGAAAATGAAACCAATCAGGATCTGGGAGACAGGAATTGTAGGCCTGGGCAGAGTGGGTAAGTTACATTGTGGTAGAGTAGATCTCATTAAACATATGAAATTTATTCTGATTCATTTCCCCTCCCCTAAAAAATATATTTTCATAAGAACCAACTTTATAGTAATTGATAAAGTTAAACTATGATTCATCTTTACTTCTGATAAATGAAAATTAATTCAAATAAAACATCTGTAAGATTTAAACAAACATAGAGATGAAAGAATGAATCAAACCACAGATAGATGTAATAGAGTAAACAGTCAATATACAGAACTGGAGAAAAAGTTCAAGGAAAGGTAAGAACCAGATAAGGTTAAAGAAGCAACAAGTGCTAAGGATCAGTCAAACCCTGTAGCCTATATAAACATGCAATTTATTCTGAGTGGCATGAGGGTTAGATAAACATTACGTGGATTTTTGAATTGATGACTCCTATGATTTATACTTTATGGTATTTATAATAATTTCTATATTTAAGAAAATACAATATATAAATGTATATAAATAATGTAATATAATATTAATATAATATAATATAAATGTATAAATAATATAATAAAATGTATAAATCTATAAGTAACAATTCATAAATAAAACTATGGAGACAAGCACAGAACCAGAAGCCTACATGAAGCCAGTCTCAGCAGAAACCTAGGATATAATGTTAACTGTGAGCCACGAGGCAGCACAGTAAGAATCAAGAGTGCTCCCAGATGAGTTTGGGGACAGTGTTTGTGTTAGCTACTGGAGAATTTTATATAAAATATGAAACAAAATAAAAAGAATCAAATATGACTCAGGTTTTACTCTGAGCAATAAGCATGGAGTGGCCACTCACAGAGAGGTGGAAAACTGGAAGGGGTAGACCAGAGGCTGGTTGTTGAGTGCATGAAATTGTACACATGGAAAAGGGGCCATAGAGAGAGAATGAGTTAGCCAATGGAATAGATATACATAATACAAAATTCTGTAATGGATTCCTGCTAGAGAACAAAACAGACAGAATCTAAGCCTTTATCAATAGCAGAGAGTAGAAGACTAGAAAGAGTAAAGGCAGACAAGAATGCATGGCATTATAGCAAGGAGATTCAATACATTAAGGAATTGAATATTAAGAGGTACCAGTTCCCAAGACTGGAGAGTTTTCAAAAAAAAAAAAAAAAAAAAAAAACAGAAGCAAAGAAACAAAGACTACATAAAGCCAAGTAATTAGGTCCTGTGAGGAAAAATGATGAACTTATACCAAAACCTGTAGGAAAATCAAATAAGATAAAAACTAAGTTACTATGATAAGCTTATCAAATAAATAGTATGCATTCACAGAAGATATAATGCTTCTATTATTTTCACTTATTTTTTGGTAAATTAAAATCATTAGAGATAATTGGAAAGGAAGCCCAAGGATATTGTTTGTAAAGAATGACTTCTGGTATGGCAACTAAATCCCATAGCAAGTAAAACCACTGATATCTAGTAATTGTCCTTCTTTAACTCTCAGACCTAGAACAATTGATTTAATAACTCGAAGTCCATTCATTGTTATCTCCAAAATAAGAGGAAGAGACATAAGACCTCTAGGGATCTTGTACTGCAACATGTTTATGACTTAAAGATAAAATACCTGTAATCTCACTAGCCAGTAAAGTTGCTTTCATTCTTTAGATGTTGTCTTCTATTCCTAAATTTTCAGGGCTACAAATTTAGTCATAAGAAAATGTGAATTTATTTCTCTATGTAAATTGAACTTTCCTAGATGGCTTTAGGTTTGTGTTAGCAAAAGGAACTTAGAAATTGTTTAATTTAATATGGTAAATTAATCAACACAATACTTTGAACAGTCAAAATGTATGGGTATATATTCAATTTTTTGATACTTTTATACTTTTTGATACTTTTATTGAGAATCTCATCATTCTTGCGATCATCTCTTCTCTCTAAGATGCTACTAGGTGGATATATATATCACTTATAGGATGTCTTAGCAAAGGATAGTGATGGTGTCCTACAACAGCAAAGATCTGCATCCTTGATGGTCTTGACTATAAGATTACAGGTGTTGGAAACACTGACTAGATAATGTAGTAAGGTTGTAGTATCCATGATATATGTAGATAATTCTCAGTATTAACTCTGCATATGTACAACTAGTTAATTAGTGATGCTCTCTCTGTCTCTGTTTAGTCAGAGATAAGTTAATAAGCATCACCTTAACCTTCTTGGGATCTGAAGAATCCCCCCAACATTTAGACTTGTCTCCCATGAAGTTCTAGTTAATGTGATCCCCCTATAGCCTTTGTCCTTGTAATGTCCTCATAATGATGATAAATAGCACCCTCATTAAAGCTTCAATACCAGGTCCTCAGCCAAAGTGCAAGCTCCTCTAATCAGAATCAGGTAAGAAAACTGAGGTCCTATTCCTGCTATGTAGGAATTGAGACAAGTTCAGGACAACTAAATCCAATATTATCCCCACCATACACATACATAGACAATACACACACACACACTGTTGTTCCTCTTCCAATCTCACTGATTCCACTGGCATGAGCCCATTTCATGACAGGGAAAGGGAACTGACCTTTATTATTATCTCAAAATTAGTAATCTGTCCCTCCATACTTTGGATCAAAACCTGAAATGCACTCTAATTACAAGCCTCTGCCATCTCTTTCCTCTTTTGCTTGACCAGGGAGTCTGTTGAGTCTTGCATTGATGATTGGTCCTCCTTTCTTCTGTATCAAAGGTCAAATGAACTCTCCGCTGTTTGTATTATAAGGAATGGAGGTTAAACAATTTTACAGAAAAGTCTCATTTGCAAAGCCTAGATTTTATCACGATATTGTCATTACATAAGCCATGATTTACAAGTCAAACATGACTATGTCTGCATCATTTCATAAGAATGTTAAGCTCCATTACTACCACATCTGAAAAGAGATGGACAATCAGTTTGATTGGAGCACAGAGAGGTGAAAAGTGGAAAACTACTCAACATTTTTCACTAAGTACCTCTGTTGGGAAGAAAAGATCAAAATTAAACTCCTTACAAAACTACATAACAATTCCTCGTGTGTTGAAATATCCAAATAATAAGACAGATTGAAAAAGAATCACCAGATTAAGATATTTTTGTTCCAGGAACCCTATATTCTGCATTGAAGTCATCTAAAAGAAAATTCCTGCTTATTTCACAGGCAAACAGAGAGGAAGGATACTCTGATCCTGTAATGGCTGCTCAGGATGCAATGGTAACAGGGTGTGACTCTCCACGTGACTAATAGAGCTTTGGGGAAAGTGAGGCTTGTTCTGATGCTCCTTCCTGGCTGTGTGATGTTGCAGGTGCTGTGGGAAGCTTGCCAGCAGAAGACTGGGGAACATAAAACCATGATGCAGATGATCCTGTGCAACAAGAGCTACCCACAGCTTTGGCTGGGTAACTATAAACAGGCTCTTTCCAGCTCTTTAACCAATTGAATGACATTCAAGTAGCTAGGATAAAAGAGGAAATGTTACCCAGAAATATAGAAAAGCCAGTTACCGTTCCAAATTATGTCAATACAGTATGTCTCATTTAATGATACTGAAATGGAATAAAGCTCTGCCAGTGTTTAATTTCTTTCCAATAACTAAACTCCATAGCTTTCAAATACTGGCACTTAAAAGTTACCTATTTAGATATATGAGCTCTTTCCTAACAGGCACATTATATTGTGTCTGAATAGTCT
>JADRCC010577241.1:4503-18963 GCA_019843855.1 Hylomyscus alleni
AAGAAGAAGAAGAAGAAGAAGAAGAAGGGAAGGAAGGAAGGAAGGAAGGAAGGAAGGAAGGAAGGAAGGAAGGAAGGAAGGAAGGAAGGAAGGAAGGAAGAAAGGAAGAAAGGAAGAAAGGAAGGAAGAAAGAAAGGAAGGAAGAAAGAAAGAAAGAAATTACAGAATATCCAAGATACAGTCCACAGAATTCAAAACGGTCAACAAGCTGAAGTGCCCAAGTGAAAATGCCTCAGTCCCACTTGGGAGGAAGAAGAAAGCAATCACCAGTGTGGAGGGTGGGAGGGAACTGGGAGAGGAAGTAGATGGAACAGGACTGGGAGGAAGTAGGGGGAGAGAGGAGCCTGATCTGGTATTGGGTGAGGAAAAAGTACTGAAGCCCTGAGGGCCAGCAGAAAGAATGAAAACAGGCAAACCTCAGGAGATAGGAGGTTGGGGGGGACCCTCCAGAATGTACCACAGACCTGGGAGGTAAAAGACTCTTAGAACTCAAAGGGAGGGACCTTAGATGAAATGCCAAACAGTAGGGAGAAGAAACTAATAGAGCCCACCTCCACGAGGAAGAAAAGGCATCAAGTGAGGGAGAGGGGGGCCATCCCACAGCCCACTCTGACTCATAATTGTTTCTTTCTGATTACAGTGATGAAAATAGCCAGAACTAGTTTTAAGACAAGCAGAACAATTCAGTAAGAAGCTGAAAGAAGCCAGATTGAATCAGTCAGTTTGGAGAGGAATTTGAACCAGAACAGCCAGCCTGAGTTAAGAAAGAACTAGAAAGGGTGAATTTATTCAGCAGTAAGCCTCTGAGATGGCAATTACCTCAGGTGAATAAAAGATACCTTTACAATTCTGTCATTTGGAATATGAGTGGGTCTAGGAAATATTATATGAGTAAAATAATATAAAGACAAAGAAATGCCTTACAGATTAGTTTAGAAGTAGAATACAATTAGCTGGACGCTGGACTCATAAACAGAGTAGAGTCCTTATTTTCGGGAAGAACACGAACATGAATGAGAAAAAAGATAATAATGGTCAAGGGACAGAAAATTAGGCAGAAAAAAAATTGGCCCTGGGCATTCTGTACATTATTTTGGACTGTTATTAAAAGTGAAATAAATAACCATGAGTTTATAGTAGAATGAATAAATGATATATAAAATAGCAAATTGAAGGGCAAGGAAGAAGTGTATGATACAAAGATGAATTCGCAGAGACTGTGACAGCTCACAGTAGACCTGCACAGGTTCAAACTACACAAAAATCTGAGTGCTGAGAATGAGTATGGACATTAGGTCACACCCTTAACCAAGAAGCTACTTACAATTGGTGGCTGCTGAAAATGGGAAAAATCAGGTTTCTCCAAAAGAGTATTACTGGGTATATCAACCACACTTTAGGGCAGGTTCTATGCCCAGAAGAATTTAGCCAATACAAAATAGACTTTATGTAGGTTTTCCCCCCTTTGGATGCTTTATTTTATTTTGTTTATGTTTTGTCTTTTGCTTCTTCAAATTATTTTCTTATGATTTTTGTTGGTTTTTAAGAAGGAGAAAACCATGAAGTTAGGTGGGGAAGGAGTTGAGATAGGATTTGGGAGATGTTGGGAGGGGAGAAGGGATATTGTTAAAATATATTATATAAATTTTTATATATTACATAAAATAAAAATAAAAAATTAAAACTAGTGATAAGTATAATGATAAAAGCAAAATAGTGGAAAGTGAAATTTATGTAACAATTTATAACAAAATTATGTAATTTTGAATTATAAATATAACAAATATATAATCTATAACTTTGGGTTTTTTTTAAGGAAAATGATAGCCTTAAGGAAAATTGAATAAAGAGAGAATAGGAGTTATCTATATCATTGGCTGATCTAAATGTTTCAAATAATTAAAATATATGTGAATTAGGATTATAGATTGATTAAGGAGGATAAACTATTATGAGAAAAATACCTAAAGTTCTAATATCTATCTTTCAAATTTTAATATCAAAGCATACTAATTTCAACTATATAATTATTAGATTTTGCATATCTTAGAACCATGTACGTCTTAAATATGCAGCCGTTTTATAGAAGAATATTTCTTATGAAGCTGTCTTGGACTATGTAGTATAATCGCTCTGAATATACCAGTGCACTCAGAGTACACAGCTATAAAACTCCTTTTCAATGTCATCCTACAATACAGTGGTACCCTTCAGGTGAAAAGGATGTTGCTGTCCCTGAGTCAGGAGTCTATTCTACTGATGGCCAGACAGGCCAGGAATATGACAGGAATATGACCATTCAACTTTATTCCCCAAATAAAAGAAAAACATGTTATAGTATAATAAAAGTTGCATATTTAAAGTAAAAGGGAAATTCAAAAAACAACTAACTGAGAAAAGAAGGCATCAATAGAGATGCATACTAAGAAGCATGAACATCATCTATTGGGACCTTCATGAAGCTGTACTGAGCTTATTCACTTGAGCTTAAAACCAAACTGTTCATCAATAATAGTTCTCATACTGTCTCATCATATCATTCACATAACTATTACTCATATTCTTCTTGTACAGTCCCTGCATGCAAACACTCAAGTCTCACCAAAATGTCCTATTTATTTTCTTTAACTGCAGTGCTCTTTCTCCCTGAAAAGCTCTCTGTTCATCAGTAGATCATCTGTTTTTCAGATCTGAATCAGGTCTTAGTTCCTCTCTGATGTCTGTGTGGTTTACAGTAAATTAATTACAATTATTCCTATCTTGAGTTGTCTATGAAGTTTCATTAATATATTTTGTAGTATAGCAAATGCATGTGTGTGTGACTCTATATATGTGGCTTTTCCATGTACATATACATGTTTGTATGTGTGTAGGGTTTGCATATGCAGATGTGTTTGTGTACATATGGAGGGCCCCAAATTGATTTATATTTTTTCCTCACTCACTGTCTTAGTGAGGGTTTCTATTCCTGCACAAAACATCATGACCAAGAAGCAAGTTGAAGAGAAAAGGGTTTATTCAGCTTACACTTCCACATTGCTCTTTATCACCAAAGGAAGTCAGGACTGGAACTCAAGCAGGTCAGGAAGCAGAAGCTGATACAGAAGCCATGGAGGGATGTTTCTTACTGGCTTACTTTCCCTGACTTGTTCAGCTTGCTTTCTTATAGAACCCAAGACTACCAGCCCAAGGATGGCATTACCCACAATGGGCCCTCCTGCCTTGATCACTAATTGAGACAATGCCTTACAGCTGGATCTCATGGAGGCATTTCCTCAACTGAAGCTCCTTTCTGTGTGATAACTCCAGCCTTTGTCAAGTTGACACTCAAAACCAGCCAGTACAGTCACTCTCCATATTATTTATTGAAGTGAGGTTTCTAGCAAAATCCACAGTTGGTGAATTCCAGCACATATAATTAGCCAACTTGCCCAATAAATCCTGTCTTCATTATCTGAATGCTGAAATTACAGGCAGTCACCATCCCTACCAGGATTTATGTGAGCTCTGAGGATCCAAACTCTTGTCCTCATGCTTACATTCCAACAGTCATCCATTCTACTGAGCTTCATTCCACTGAGTCATCTTCCTGTTCCTTCAAGCTATAACTTCTATTCTTGGTACTTATATATGCCTCACCCCTAATGCAATAAACGCATTTTGGACACAAGGGTCTCTTACCTGTTCATCTTTATCCCTTTATCTTTATTATTTATTCATAAATCACTATGAATTTTAAGTAAATTGTTCCTTCTATACACTTGTAGAATTACTCCATGATATATCCAGGATATACTTAAGCTTGCAAAAATTATGAGTAATGAAAAAAATTCTATACATTCCATCATTTCAATATATTACCCAGTTTTCTTAGTTGTGAACTTGGGCATATGAAAATTCAGTTATCACTTGTTCCTTTTAAAGCAAATTCTGCTAAAAGCTATTAAATCTGCTGCTAAGGAATTGCTAATAAATTTTGAACAGAAGAGCCCAGTGGGGAAACTTTGCTGACTTAACTATCACAGGAGCTATTTCCTTGTTTCCTGGTCCTTTGAGAAGAGAAGGCATATCTAGTGAAGTTGCCTTAAAGCAAGATCCTAGGCCAGGAGGATTCGCCTTGTCCTCCATCCAAGCCAAGAAAAGTGCTGCATTCCCCTGCGTGCAAAGGAGAAGACAAGACTTGTTGGACAGGAGGGAGTTTCAGAGAACAATCCAAGTCTCACCAGTCATTGTGATGAAAGAGTAGTTGGAGGGAGAGGACAGCCTGTGGGCCCTCCCTTGAAGTTCCAGGAGATGCTGTCACACATTACATTGGGCAGTAATGTCAGCCAAGACCAGGGATGGTACCTCTCAAAAACAAAAATGATTCCAGAAATCCCACAGTTTGCTGCCTGTTCTTTATGACCAACTCTTCCCCCTTCCCAGTCTGAGACTTAAGCTGCCTTAAGCTTGCAGTCTCCAATCACTGCATATTACATCACTCTTTTAATTCTGCTCCTTGAAAATTTGGTGTCTTGAGTTAGATATTACTAAAGAATAGGTTTTGTTGACCTACTGCCCTCAAACATAGACTTGAATGGTGGTGACTGGTGAGAGATTATTAGTGAAGGACTTTAAGGAGCGCAACACCTGGATGCAGCCAAGAAGCAACAGTGATACTTTTTACTCAAGGAGAGAACCTAGCTCACATCTTCCTTCTGAGTATGGCACAGCAAAGGCACCAAAATAGGAGTGCCCAGCACACACACTGGCAAGCTGGAGAGACAGAAGTGGCTTCACCAAACACCTGAAGCAGAGTGCAGGGCAGAGACTCCCATGGAGAAAGACCCCAGTAGTCTGCTCTTCTGCCTTTGTTCTTGTTAACAGTAATAAGGAAACTCTTCCTCATCTGAAGTAGTCTAGATGTACACAATTAATAAACTATGGAAAAATACATTAAATGCTTGCCAATGTTGTACAACCAAAAGTCAGCCTGCAAGATGGCTCAGTGAGGTAAGGACACTTAGTACCCAGCCTGAAGACCTGAGTTTGATATCTGAAACTTGGATAGAGGCAGAAGGGAACTGATTTTTGCAAGATGTCCTCTTCTACCTACATATGTGCTGTTTTATAGACCTTTACGTGTACACACAACCAAACACACACACACACACACACACACACACACACATGCATGCACACGCACAAACACACACAAATACACACATACAGAGGAGGTAGGATGTCAACCAAAGCAGTCATTTCTCAAAAGCTTCTGTTTTTAAGCAGGGAAGAGATATCTGAGATATCCAGGAAGAATAGACTGGATGACCAGAGACGGTTCCATAGATCTATCTGTCTCATACTCTACAGCCCTGGGATTACAAATGTTCATGACCGCTCCCGGCTGCCTTTATAGGTGCTGGGATCAAACTCAGGTCCTTGTGCTTTCGTGGCAAGGACTTTACTGACTATGCTGTCTCCTTGGCCCTCAATTAATTCATTCCTAACAGACATCGAAAGATTATTTTGCTTAGTTTTGTAAGAATGTACAACTTGCAAATTCATGTCCAAGTATTCATGAACCTTGTTTCATTTTTAAAATCCAGATCTTTAAGTAGTAGAGCTAAAGATGTAAAGATGCTCTTGTTCCCTCCCCCTCCAGTTCCTCTTCCCCCAGAGTGCTCTGCTCGCTCTCTCTCTCTCTCTCTCTCTCTCTCTCTCTCTCTCTCTCTCTCTCAGGGGGGTGTGTGTGCGTGGGTGTGTGGGTGTGTACTACCCTGAGGAATTTGTTGTACTACATATGTGTGTGAGATTGGATATTATTTAATAGGCAGAGTAAATACCCCTAGGAGCCCTGTCAGATTATACCTTACAATGCTGCATTCTTAAAACAGGTGCTGTTGGTCTTCATGCATAACAACTAATGCATAGGTTACACCTGCTGTTTTAAATACCAAAACACTAGGGAGGCATAGGCTATACTTTAGAATCATTGCTAAGTTTTAACACATTTTTTATTAAGCATTATTATTTTAAGCTTCACTTCTGTCTCTCAAATCTGTTTTAGAACACTTATTCTCTCATGAATTACCTTTTAATAAAAAAAGTTGGGTGTGACAGCAGTTAATAACAGCAAGTCAGATGCAGTAGGTTTTCAGGAGACTCTGATGCAAGCTCTTCTCTAGTCTGTTATTAAAAAATTGTATTGAGCAGTCATTGAGAAGCCATGCAAAGGACAGGAAATTTAACTTGAGAATCTGAAGCCCTAGGGATTAATGGAGTGCTTAAGTCAGTAGAATCAAATGGAAAGGTATCATTTGCCTATTTGCCCCTCCACCTAGACCCAAGGGAGACAATGCTCAGTGATTTCTATAACTCAGACTATTTTGACAACAGACACTTGTGCTTGGTGAGCTTCATCAGTCAGAGGCCTACTGATTGTAAGTGGGAATTTTAAAACAAACTGTGTGAGGCCAACAATGACAGATGTATAGGTATAGAGAGATAGATGATAGAAGATAGATAGATAGATAGATAGATAGATAGATAGATAGATGATATGTAGATATAGATGATATAGAGACAGAGATAGAAATAGATGGTAATATAGATAGATATAGATGTAAATATAAATGTATCCAAATGCCCTGACACTGCATTCAAGTTTCAGTGAGATTTGGAATGTCCATCAACTTCATCTTCCACCATTCCTTATGTATCCTGCTGCAGATGAATTTTTCTCCCTAGAACAGAAAGGTAACTGAAAACACCTTACATAGTGTTCCCACATCCCACAATAAGGACTGGTAAAGAACTCTGATTGGCCCTGCCTTGGAAATAAGTTTCCCATCTCAGCAAATAGAGGACCTCACATGATGGTTAGTCCTTTTCTCAGAGGATTCAACAGAGAAGCAATAGAATAGGCAGGAAAGACTTCAGTCTTAGACATAGAAGAGTGACCATTTGATTTAGAGATGTGCACTAAGTCACACCAAGAGTCTGATGTGGAATGGGTGCTTGGAGACATGTAGCTTATCCTGCCAGGATGCTAGAAACAGGTAAATCAAGAGGACAGCCAACTAGCCTTTTGAGAAAGATCTCCAGGAAATTCTGTAGACAGCCATGCCCAGGCTAGCTACCTCAAGTAATAGAACTCCAAGCTAACCATTACATCTTGATACCTATAAAGCAATTGCTCAGATCCCAAATGTAGAAGGCGATTTTGAACTTGGTATTACATACTCTCTCTGGGCTGTGTCTTATACATCTCTTCATTTGATTCATTTCATTCTGAATCGTTCTCCTGGACCAAATTTTAACTGTGAATACGGTAGCTGTCAGTAGATAACAGCTTTCTAGAGAATTATTTGCAGGGTGCATCTTGGGGTCACCCTCCAACTTTCAACTGATAACAGAAGTGAATTATTAAAGACAACCTATCGCCTTAAACTGTATAGAGGGCAAACTATACAAAAACTATTCAAGCATCCTACCTAGCATACAGACCTACTAACCTACTAACCAAGTTTATAACTATGTCTCAATTAAAGCTTATTCTCAGAAATGCTATTATTTCAAAGTAATAGTAGAGAGCTACATATGTTCCCATTGACTAGGCATATTAGAAAAATGGAAGAAAACTGCTCACAAAATGTTTAAGTGAAGAAATACTAAAAATTTGTAACAGCTTTCTACCATAAAATACCTGCATTATCTGTGCAGTAAAATGTAAATTCTCATTTCATGGAATATTCCTTCATAAAAATATAAGTTATGTAATTTTCTCAGTGTTGATATAGCTATGCATTGTATTTATTCAGCTCCATAATGTACATTTTTTACTTTTCAACTTTATAATAGTAATCTCCCTTCTGATTTTAAAAGCATTAATTTTTCTGAAAAGCTATTATCAACACAGTGGCTTCTGTTATAGTCAATGGCATCTTACAAGAAAATATTTATATTGAGTTAGTGAAACCTCATAAATTGTTATGGATAAGAACTAGGCATTCGGTTAGCAGAACTTGTGTTCATTTTTATCTGATCGCAGCTGAAAGAATGTTATGCTAAAAACACTAACATTTGAGATTTTTCTCATTAGAGAAAACAATGAAAATGAACAATATTTCCTAAATCTTGCATGTCAATTTTGAAAAGCCAAATTTTAGTACTTCCAAAGAGAATTTCCCATTATTATTATTTTTTTACCTCTGTGGTATCACTGTTTCCTTGGCTTTTATGTCTCACTTGGTAAGAATGATTCAAAATAAAAGAAGCACCCAAACCATGTTTTAAGTTTTAAGTTCAAGCACAAAGACTTTTTTGTTGTGTTTGTCATAACTGTGGCTGAGGTTGTTGTTTAGAATCTACTAATTTTTTTACAGGAAAATTAAACAGCATAGGCAGAATTAATAGAAAAATATCTATTTTTTTAAAGCAAACCTGGTTTTTTTTCTTTACTCAATGTC
Source organism: Hylomyscus alleni (assembly GCA_019843855.1). Lineage (NCBI taxonomy): Eukaryota > Metazoa > Chordata > Mammalia > Rodentia > Muridae > Hylomyscus > Hylomyscus alleni. Next base: position 12,954 of record JADRCC010577241.1, read on the forward strand.
ATCAATTAAAGGTTAGATACACCAGGATAGCTATTGCTAATCTTCACAAACCTAAAAACAATTGACTCAGATTTCTTCTAAATCTCATAATGACACCTCATGTTTTTTACCTCTTCTATTTTATCACCCCTGCTTTAGTTAATGGCCTCATTGTCTTTCTTACGGACAGTCAAAGTTCCTCCCTGCCTTCTCTGATCAAAACATTATTTATGGCAAATTTATCTCAAAATCTCCATATATCTTTGCCTAATAAAAAGAATGCCAAAGCTAACCTGTATACCAACGTGGACTACCAGTATGTTAACATATTAAATACACCTAAATGCACTCAGAGTGCATTGGTATTATTCTCAATTTCCTTAGAGGAAACTAAAGATCATCTGATTTTTATTACTGTTAAGTGAAAAACTCCAACCTCAGGAAAAAAACATCTTCTTTTAATTCCAAACTAGGGACTGTTTTACCATGCTGTACAGCTTCTGTGCTATGCCACTGGCAAACATAGGGGAAGGGGAGAGGTGTTGGTTGGAGTGGGAGATGTGTAAAACAGAATAGGGAGGAATAGACATTTCCTGTAGTAGCAGAGAAAGGACTTTGAAAAGGGTAATTTGAGAAATGGTGCATGTACACTTAACACAATTACCTAGGAGCATAATTTAGTGAGTCACACAGAATAGGTGGCAGGAAGTACACACTGGTGGCGAATTTCATTGCACCAGCCACATCGTAGGAAATTGCCTCCCGTGGAGATTGATGGGAGACGAGAGAGCAGCAGTGAGCATATCTAACTCTACTAATAGGATGCTCTTTAAGTCAGGTTCTAGCAGAGTTGGGAATGCCTTTAATATATGATGGGGAAGAAAACTATGCATGTGGATCATTTAAATGTTAAATGTATGATAGGCTGTTTCTCCTTTTCTGAGAAAGCCAACGGGTAGCCTGTCAGACAGCTTTAAGAGTGTGACAGCTGGGAGTTGGACATGAAACTGGCAGGCAGAAGTGTGGTCTGAGAGAATATAGCTGGCAGATAAGAGCAGCCTTTTCAGAGATTAAAAGAATTGTATAATATTGAAGACAAGTAAAGCTATCTAAAAAGATGAGTCTGAGAAGCATACAATTTTGATGTTAGTTCTGACAGATGTGTCAGTGAATTGGATATCGCAAATAAAAATAAATAGGTAAATGTATGGTTTAAGGAGATTCTGATTCTCCTTTTAACCTGAGGTGCATTGCTGGATTATTTATTGGAGTTGTTAATCATTATACAAACAGTAATAAACAAAATAATTAGAAATAAGTGCTAGTCCTGGTTTTAATAGGGATAATAATGCAACTGGTAAACAAATCTGGAGGAATACAGATGTCAGCACAGCCCTCAGCTGTTCCTAAAGTTGGAACCAACTTATCAAAAGGAAATTAAAAGAGTTACCTGATGTGGATCCCAATACCCTCCCATTATTACAGAAATCATTTTTCCATAATCTATTATAAGCATCTACAAGAAGAAAACTTTTTTTAAAAGTGCCACATAATTCCATTTATCCTTAATATTAGGTTTAGAGATCCATTACATTATTTTCATCCTGCTAGGGTTTGTACTTCTAATTAATTTTTCTCCCATATTACTTAGTGTCAAATAGAAGAGATAAAGATAAAAAAAAGTTTTCTGTGTTTGTGTTTCTGTGACTTATCAGTGCTCCAATGAATGCATTCTGTGAAATGTGCATTCATTTTTGGGTTTTAATATCCTTAAGTTCTCATCGCTGGGGTTGAGACACTGTAATTTCCTTATCACCATTGGCTTTGTCCATTGGATTAGTCACGGGGCCATTGTGTGCCAGTACCAGGCATCTGCAACCAGCAGCCCTCTCCTTGCTGGTGTGGTGGGCAGGCACTCTCTGGCTTGGAAGCATTGTCCAATTTTCCCTTCTTATTTACCAAGAGATTTCACAGGATGCATCTTTCCATGAACTGGTACTTTTTTGTTGTTTACATTAAAAGGTAGTCACATTCTCTCCTTGCCAATCCTCTTTCCAACCCCTCCCATTGCTCTCTCTAAAGTTAATGGCTTTGCTTTCTTTGTATTTGTTTGTTTGTATTTTACTTAAATCTCTAAATTTGAGTGTAGCATTTATTGCAAGACTACTAATTGAGAACATTAATTAACCATAATAATATCATTGTTGAATTTTACATAGATTAAAATTTTAGCCTATTCAAAAATTCTAAACATTCTCTAATTCATTTCTACAACAGGACAATGAAAAATTCAAGAGCCTGAAACCCTGAGAAACTTAACTTCTAAACTGAGTACATTATTCACTGTGATCCTTAATATAATTTATGTAGCTTGTCCTGCGTGACATAGAAAAATGGAGACCTCTGGTAACAATGTCACCTTGGATAGATTGTAGGTAAGTAAGGGTTACCAATGTTCTAACTCTGCAAAAATATAGAGACATCTGAGGGATACAAAGTGGGTTCTGCAACCAATTACTCTGTAAGTATAAGTGGGGGAATGAGACCATGTCTTACTTTAGTTAAATATTAACTTCCAGTAGTAATTGTTCATCTTCAATTTTTAACAACTGTTCTCTAGATAAATGCAAAAAGATCCATCAGCAAAATTTGAATAGGAAGTAGGATTACTTCCTGTATCAGTCCAGTACCAGATTAAGGACATTTGGTATGAGAAAGAATCAAAGAACTGTGGTTAGTTTGATAATTATTTGTTGTGATTTATGAATAACTACTACAACTTGCATATATTTACTCAGGTGAAGGCTTTATTTTTATCACTATCTGATGCATACAGAAAATGAAATGTCAGTTCACAAACCCAGGAAAAGCTCTCATACCAGTGGAACAGAGACCTGGGGCCACAAGTATTTTTAGTTTAAATAAACAAAGAGAATAGTAGAATGCACAGTGAGTGCTTTAGTAGAGATGCTGGGAACTGGAAACAAATCATCTTGAGTTGGTTGTGTTGAGGGATAATTCAGGTTGTTATTATTATTTACCTTTATTTACTAATCATTTCAGGTAGGTTATTCTCCACTTATGCAGAATGCTATCACCACACACTGATTTTAAATAGAGGCAGAAAATATATTGACAAGATGTTCTCCAATGATTAGAAAGCATTGCATTTGAATCCAGATATGTTTGCAATAGCATTGTGCTACCTCTGCTTGATAATTTTAAAATTTAACAAATATTCAAGAGACAAATACAATGTCACTAGGTAAGGACAACATTTATGTCATATAAGTTTTTGATAGTATAGGTTGAGATAAAACAAGGCTTAGGATGATCATTCTTCCCTATCCATATTTCACCAGTGCTGACCAGAAGCTAAAGCAATTGATTTTAAGCTAAGATTTTCAATAAAATTATAAAACTAATCTTCCATGTAAATGAATCAATTTACCACATTATAAGGTGATCAGTCCTCATTTAATGGTAAGTGGACCGCGTGGAACGTGGAGAGCTGCTTCAAAGACTAAGCAGTGGGAAATGACAATGTGGCTTTTATTTTGAGCCTCCCTTAATCTTGTTTTGCTTCCTTGTGTCTCTCAGACCATTGATATGTAAATTCTTCCAGGAAAAAATTTCAGTATAGAAACCATGCCAAGTGTATTTACAATAGTTTATAAAATTAATACTTCCGAGCACTCCCAGGATGTTAGTTTATCTTCTATAACATTAAGATATAAATTTTATAATTCATGGATTCTGATCCCTTAAACTTTGGCAAAAAAAAAAAAAAAGGCGTTAGCTGGAAGCAGCAGCTGTATTTTTTTTTAAAGGTCTCGGTAAAACAACATAGGTAAAAGAACAGCCTAGGCTCTCGTGCATACTCTTACTAAATTTTTACCTTGCCAAAGAATGACTACAAAGATCCATCCGGCTTTCTTTCTACATGCTTTGTACAGTCAAATTGAAGGAAACAAGAAATTCCACATTTCACCAATAGAAGAATGTATTGCTCTCATACACCAAAGTTCTAAAAAACATACTCTGCATTTTGAGAAAACACTAACAGATAGGCATGTGTGGAAGGAAGTTTACAGATGAATCTGGGAAGTCATGCGGCTGTGCATAGAGCACACAGGAGGGAAGGACCCCTGTTCTTCCAGTAGCTTAGCATCACATCAATACTGTGTGGTTAAAACAGAGCTGCTATGCAAACATTCTCTCAGCCTCCAAAGCTTATTACTTATGCCAAGCCAACTGGGATTTCATGATTATTTTTGACACAGACTTGAGCATCCTACATTATCTATAATAAAAAAAAATCTAACAAATTTCAAGAAACAAACATTTTATAATGATGGAAGAAACTAACTTTGTCCCAAGAGAGTGGAAATGTTCTGAGGAAGTGATATAGCCCCAAAGGAATGAACTGTCCACTGAGAGTGGTTAAATGTGGAAATAGTTGTTAGCCTGGAAAAATAAATTTACATGGAAAATAAAATATTACGACACTGGTAATAATCACAAGAAATTTGAATGGGAATTGTCTTTTTTTTTTCCACAATCGCATTAATAATTTTACTGGGTTATCAAAAGCCATTCTGCCTCAAGTTTGTTGGTCACACAAGGAACATTGAAACATCAGAGAACAGTCTGAATCACAGATTTCTAAAAGGATTGTCCATACAATTCTTAATACTGATGTAGTGATAGAAAGCTCAAATCTTTTTATAGTTTCTCAACTCTTGTACACTCATTTATTTTTTCATTAGTTTATTTGATCAATTTGTGCGGGAATGTTTTGCATGTAAGTGCACTATGTGCATGCAGTACCCTTGGACACCAGAAGAGGGTGTCAAATTTCCTGAAATTCAAGTTCCAATTGTGGTTGTGAGCCTCCTTGCGGATGCTAGAAATAGAGCCCAGGTCCTCTGCAAGAACATTCACTTCTAGCATGAAGAAGAAAAAGCAAGCAAGCAAGCAAGCAAGGAAGCAAACAACAATAACAACAACAAAACCCCAGACTTGAAAGAAACACAAGTCCACAGAGCCTTAACACTGCTGAGGGCTAGAGATGGTTTGCATCTGTGGACTTGTATCCTTGGGCTCTGGAGAAGTAGAGGTGGGATTTGGAACAGCATTAGAAACTGCTCACATGGAGTCTGCTTACCAGTTTCATGAATGTTGAGATCGCCCTAGAAATGATCAAGGGGCTAGAGGGACCCTGCAATGAGCACCAACACATTCTGTGAACATGGATGGGGAACCGTGAGTCGTATGACCAGACAGGACAGTGAGTTCTGACCTATGCACTGAACTGACCACTTCCACACTTCATACGTAGGTCCTGCCATCAAATACGATGAAGTTTCATATTAAGTAGTTATAACAACATTTTCTGATTGTTCTTATTGTTGTTCCAAATTCATTGCAAATTTGAGCTCTACTTTACAAAAAGAAAAAAATTAAAAATGAAAAAAAGAAGAAAAAAAAGAACAGCAGGTTCGTTAACTGCTGAGCCCTTTGTTGCTGGTTGGCTGTAAAGTCTGTCCTTGAAGTAAAATGAGAAAAATTGTAGATGGATTTGCTCAGTCTTACACATGTGTTTTATCAAAGACGGTGCGAGCACAACCATTTATTGTGCTACCTTATACAACCAAATGCGAGAAAAGTTGAAAACTACATATCTTGACATGTAGTTATGGCAGTTTTTAAATTTCATTTTGCTTTGCTTTCATGGCAAGCCCATTTGCTAATTGAAAACAAAGTAAAAATAAAAGCAAAATCATCTATTCATTTTGACAAACTGAATTAGGAAAGTTATTTTCATGAGCCTTGTTTAATTTTTGCCATCCAATGCTGTCCATTCTGTATCGTTACATCTAAAATATGTAACTGAGTACCCAGCATGATGCATGTTCTTAGAACCCCATCACTTGGAAGCAGGAGGTCAGGAGTTCAAGGATGTACCAGACCTAGACAGTTCTAGATCTGTGTGTGTGTGTGTGTGTGTGTGTGTGTGTGTGTGTGTGTG
>JADRCC010577242.1:0-18061 GCA_019843855.1 Hylomyscus alleni
TGTGGAGGTTAGAGGACAACTTTGAAAGATTGTTCTCTCCTCCCACATGGGTCCCAAGGATCCCAGTCAGGTTGGCAGGCTTGTTGGCAATGACTTCTATATACTGAGCTACCTTGCTGGCCCCACAGTATACTTTATAACTATGTGTTATTGACATTATTACAAGAATTTAAAGTCATATGCCTGATTTTGGCCTTTATGACGGTCTGGAACTAATACCCCATAAAATATCTGTACTTGAAGTAGCATTGGAAGAGCTCTAGGGTACTGGTATTGTTTTTGAAACAGGATTTGCTACTCAGCCTGGGATTTCAAATTTGGAATCTTCCTGCCTCAGCCCTCCAAGCTTACAGATCTCTACTACAGCTCCTGATCACAGCTGATGTTCTTGTTTCCATTGAAAGCTGAGCCATGTGGTATAAGAGGTCTTGTGAGGTGGCCAGCATAGAGTATAGGCCTGTCTCAGAATGGGGTGGGATCATCCTTGCGTAGTTTACCCAGTCGATTCAGAGAGGCTTCAGCTTTAGGGGTTGGTATCACTTGAGAGTTGGCAGTGGCAGCTTCTGCCCTCCCTGCTATCCTTTATTAATGAGTAGTGTGTGTACTGGCCATAATATCCAGTTCTACCTGGCAGCTCCATTGCCCTCAGGCCTCAGATGAAGCCTTCTACTCGGTACCTGTGGATTTCATTATTCTAAACCAATTTATTGTAATGTGAACATTAGTTCCATTGTCAGTATACTTTTTTACTTATGCAAACATTCCTTGTTGCTCGGCGTATGTGTATGCACATTGACGGGCTAACAGAGGGTATCAGATACTGTTCTTTCACTCAAAGGATCTGGAGCTACGCTGGTAGCCAGCAAGTCCTGAGATCTTCCTGTCTCAACTGATTACTGATATTACAGGTGTGCACCACCACACCTGGCTTTTTATGTGTGTACTGAAAACTGAATTGGGGTCTTCATACTGGTCTGTCTAGCATAGCACTCTTACCAGCTGAGCCTTCTCTCCAGCCCCCACCCTCATATTTCTAATTGGCAGTAGAGTCCTCTCTTCAGATGCAGAGGCTTTTGTGACTTGGTTATTTGATCCCCACCACCTTCCTGATCACTGTCTGCTTCCCACTCTGGCCTTTCTTCTGTCACTACACCAGGACTGCCGTACCTCTAGCCAAGACATCTATGCCACAGGTGACTGGAGGCCACGTCCTCTAGGTCTTTTCATACATGTCAAGATATCACCTGACTACAGTTTTAAAATTGCTTCTCTTTAGCTGGGCCTAGTGGCACAGGCCTGTAACCCCATCTCCTCAAGGAGCTGAGGCAAGATCTGCATGTTCAGGTCTTGCCTTGGGACCTTAACTCAAAAGGTTAAAAAAGCAACAACAAAAAAATAGGGGAATGCTTGCCCACTGTACACGGCTCTGAGTTCAGTCCTCTGTACTATGAAATAAAAGTAATTGAAAGACAATTTACTTTTTCCTGAGGGCTTGCCTTGTGGCCATCCATATCTCTTTGGCTTATGCATTTTCACTTCACACCTCTCTCCACTTGTAAAAGCAGTGATTTGGGGCAGATCCTATAACCTAGAAGAGTTGCTGTGTGCTGAGTCTCCAAGGACAACTTGGAGAGGGCCTATCACTACAGTGGATTGCTTACTTGACATTTATGAGGCCTGGGTTTTGTTCCCAGCACCCCAAAGAGAGGCTCAGGGTGCCATTCAGGACTTGCATGGAAGAGAAAGGAAAGCTGTTGAGCCAGTCCCTTGGTGGGGAGGGTTGAGGGACCAGTAGGCCCTTGCCCAGCCTGACCAGCTTCTTTCCCTGGCTGCTCCAGGCATTCTTATCACCACCATCGCTTCCAAGGGTGAACTGCAGATGTGGCCAGAACTGCTGCCCCAGCTGTGCAACCTGCTCAACTCAGAGGATTATAATACCTGTGAGGTAGGTGACAGGCAGTACCTGGCCTGGCCCAAGCAGGGGCTAGAGCTTAGAGCAGGACTCACAACATCCTTCCCTCTGCTTAGGGAGCCTTTGGAGCCCTACAGAAGATCTGTGAAGACTCCTCTGAGCTTTTGGATAGTGACGCTCTCAACAGGCCCCTGAACATCATGATCCCTAAATTCCTGCAGTTTTTTAAGCACTGCAGCCCTAAGATCCGGTATGTGATGTTCCTCAGAGCAGAATGGTCTTAGGGTTGGCGGGCAGATGCAGGGATTCCTAAGTGACCCATGCCTTCACTGACTACTAGGTCCCATGCCATTGCCTGCGTGAACCAGTTCATCATGGACCGGGCCCAAGCACTGATGGATAACATTGATACTTTCATTGAGGTGGGTCACCATGCTCCAGGTGGATAGGAAGAGGCTAAGGGGTCCTCAGGCAGCTGACCTTTCCCATTTCCACAGCACCTGTTTGCCTTGGCTGTGGATGACGACCCTGAGGTGAGAAAGAATGTGTGCCGAGCCCTCGTGATGCTTTTGGAGGTGCGAATTGACAGGCTCATCCCTCACATGCACAGCATCATCCAGGTGCGAATGAGCAACACCGAGGGCGAACGGGTGGCTGGTGGGGTTTGGGGAACCCTCCTAAGTTGGGCTAGGTTTCAGCCTGTCTATATTATCCCAGTACATGCTGCAGAGGACCCAGGACCATGATGAGAATGTAGCCCTGGAGGCCTGTGAGTTCTGGCTGACGCTGGCCGAACAGCCCATCTGCAAGGAAGTCCTGGCCTCCCACCTGGTCCAGTGAGTACTCATGCCCCATGAACCCCGCCTCAGTCCTTCCTGTGCCTCTGCCTTTCCCCTGGCTGCTTTCGCTTACTATAGCTTACGTGGTTTATGTCAGTTTTCTCTGAATCCTGTGTACACTGATTTTTATGGGATGTAGCTTTAATGACTTTAAAAATTAGGTAACAGAAACCAAGTGTGGTGGCTCGTACTCATCACTTACGAGGCTAAGCTTGGATGATTGCCACAAATGCTGTATAATGAATTCCAGGCCAGACTGGGTTACATGAGACCCTGTCTCAAGAAAAAACTAGAAGACAGAAAGAGAAGAAACAACCATCAAACAAATCAAGGCTTTGTCATGGCTGGCTCTCGATACTTAGAGAATAGCATTCATCCACTTTTCTTTCAGACATGGCCTTCTACGATAAGTCATGCTGTAGCTCTTTTAGATTTGGAGTCAGGGTTTCTCCATGTAGTGTAGCCTTGGCTGTCCTGGAACTCCCTCTGTAGACCTAGCTGGCTTAGAACTTAAACAGATCTACCTGCCTCTGTTTCCCAAGTGCTGGGCTTAAGGACTTGTGCCCTATCACTATAGACTCCGGTGTTCTTCAGTTTAGGAGTTCAGAGTCTCTTGAGTGGTACTTTAACAAGAGCTTACTTTTTTGGGTTTTTGAGACAAGTGGGCCTAAAACTTAGACTCTTCAAGTGCTAGGGTTAGAGGCATGTGGCACCATGGCTGGTGTGACCATTTTGGATGACTTAGCTATCTCAGATTATTGATAGCAAGTAGGAGTTGTGGCTAGAGGGACAGAGGACTTTCAGGAGGATTGAGACTCTTGCAAATAGGGACAGGAAGGTTGTATCAGTTTTCATGTCTAAAGCTGTGTGCTACCACCCTGCCAGCAGCCCAGCAGCTTTGTTTCAAGAGTATCTCAATAATGGACCAGATGTTTGTGCTTTGTGTAGTGTTAGGGGGCAGCACTGTTGAAGGTTTTCAGGGTTCTGTCATTTGTTGTTTGAGTCAAGAGGCTATGTGGTGGTACTTGTCACTGAGTGATAGATGGGGCAGCTCAATATGACAGTAAACTTTTTTTTTTTTTTTTTGAGATAGGGTTTCTCTGTATAGCCATGGCTGTTCCAGAATTCACTCTGGAGACCAGGCTAGCCTCGAACTCAGAAATCTGCCTGTCTCTGCCTCCCAAGTGCTGGGATTAAAGGCATGCGCCACCACCACCCGGCGGCAATAAACACTTGTAAGCACAGTGTTGGAGATTGAGACAAAAAGATCATATTCTTTTTATTTTTTTAACATTTTTATTATTATTTTTAAACGTATATCAGTGTTTTAGCTGCATGTATATATGCCTGTAGCACATGTGTGCAATGCCCACAGAGGCCAAAGGAAGGTATCGTGTTCCTTGGGGCTGGAGTTAGAGCAGCTCATGATTGTGACTGCTCAGCTATCTCTCCAGCCTCAAAGTGTATGATTTCTAGGCCAGCCACGGCTATATAGACCCTGTTTCAAAAGGAGAGGGAAAAACTGTGTCTGCTAATCATGGTGGCTGAAAATGTGTTGCTAATTCCCTGAAGGGAAGTGAACAGAAACAGGACAAAGGAATATGGGTGTGTTGAGCGTAGTCTGCCCCTTGCTCAGTACTCCTGTTCACACCTCTGTTACCTTTTCAAGATGGGTACCTAGTCAGAGTCCCTGCATCCTTACAACCAGTCTCTTTCCCGATAGGTTGATCCCTATCCTCGTGAATGGGATGAAGTACTCTGAAATTGACATCATCCTTCTTAAGGTCAGCCAAGGGGCATCCACAGCTGGCTATGGGTGGCCAGGACCGGTGGGTATTGTATTGGAGGTCTCCAGCCAGTGCTGAGAAATCTGCCTGGGGTGCTCCCTAGGGGGATGTGGAGGAGGACGAGGCGGTACCTGACAGCGAGCAGGACATCAAGCCACGTTTCCACAAGTCACGCACAGTGACATTGACCCACGAGGCTGAGCGGCCAGATAGTTCTGAGGATGCTGAGGATGACGATGACGACGACGCTCTGTCGGACTGGAATCTGAGTAGGTAGTAGGCTGGTCTGCGGGGAGAGGGCACTTTATGAAGACCTGTTCTCAGGGTTGAGATAAAGGGATGAATACCTGCCCACAGACTTCCCTGAGCCTCGCCTCATTGTCCCTTTCAGGGAAGTGTTCTGCAGCTGCGCTGGATGTCCTTGCCAATGTCTTCCGAGAGGAACTGCTGCCCCACCTACTTCCCCTGCTGAAGGGCCTCCTATTTCATCCTGAGTGGGTGGTCAAGGAGTCAGGGATCCTGGTGCTGGGCGCCATTGCCGAGGGTGAGTCTCCTCCATTTCGTTGGCACTTGCCTGAACTGACCTGAGCATTGCAGATGAATGCAATTCCATAGCACATGCCAGGACTCTTCGTTCTTTTTCTTTTTTTAAAATATTTTATTTGAGACAAGGTTTCTCTGTGTAGCTTTGGCTGTCTTGGAACTTGCTCTGTAGATTAAGCTGGCCTTGAACTCAGAGATCCTCTGTGTTTGGGATTAAAGGCATGCACCACCACCATCTGGCTTCATTATCTTTTCCAAATAGCTCTGTGATCTTATTCTTCGGTCATCTTGGCCTGAAAGGTGTCCCCCTCCCACTAATATTCTCAGTATGCTAGCCTTCCCCCCATTTCTCATGAGCAGGTGATTCTGCAATGGTTCAAGCATATGGATAGTATGCCACTGCAGGTCTTTCCTCAATACCCATCCCACTAGGATACCCCTTGCATATGAGAATCCATCCAGGGGAGCCCCCTTCACATAGCCAGTGCCAATCCCAGGCTTCATACATGGCCAAACAGCTACACAGGCCGGCACCACTTCCCTCATTGTCCAGTGTACAATTGGGCTGAAACCTGACTCTAGCTGTTAGACTCCCCACCAGGATTAGAAGTGCCTAGCTATGGAGTCTCCTTAAATTTGACGTAGTGTTTAGCTGAGCACAGTGGTATGCATACCTGCAGTTACAGACCTGGAGGAGGGCCATTGCAAGTGTGAGGTCTGTGCGGTCTACACAAGGGAGCTCAGGCAGCCTATAGTTGGCATGGCATTTCAGTTTCTTTTCTCCCACAAGACATAAGCTATGGACTGTGACCATTTTTGGCATGTTTTATTATCTTAACACCCAGAATTGTCACCTAAACTGTAGGCATCGGACAGCGAGAGCTTTTAATACCTGTGAGTGATGCCTAGGGTTTGGAATGGGATACAATTTATCAGTACAACATTTATCTGGATTTTAAAAGGCTCTGGGTTCCATGTCAAGAAATGGTTTCATGACTTCTTTCCTGGTGATGATGCTATCTCAGATATCATGCAACAATGTGTACGTGATAATTTTTTATTCTACGAGGTAATCTTGCATTGCTGTGATGTCTCTTGACTCCCTAGTGCTAGGATGACAGGTGTGTGTCACCACACCCGGCTAAAAGCAGGGTCTCTTAAATAGCCAAGCAAGTCTTGAACTTGTGGCAATCCAGCATCTGCTTCCAGAGTAGTATCACCTGTGAGTATGTTGAGGCAACAGGTAAACTCTGTTCTATAGATCAGTGAGAGCGAGCTAGAGAAGTTGATCCCAATAGTAAAGAGATGACTTCAGCCAGTAGTGGTGGTGTAAGCCTTGAAAAACCAAAAAAGAAAAAAACAAACCTGTACAGAGCATGGTTCGCAATCTGAAACCTTCTATACTTGCACTTTTCTCTTATCCACCTCCCATCCCCGTCTCTCTCTCTCTTCCTCCCACTCCTCCCTTGATTTATTCTAGTGTATGAGGGGTGTTGTTGAGTGGGCGCAGGTATGTGCATGGTCTGTGCAAGTATCCACAGAGGCCAGAAGAGGATTCAATTACCCAGGAGCTGAAGTTACAGGAAATCATAAAGGGCACATGGCTGCTAGAGCTGAAAGAGCAAACACTCTTAACTCTCCAGCTCTTATTTTTTAACTTTATAATTGTTTATTTTGTTTGGTGGGGTTTTTTGTTTTGAATTCTCAGTAATGGGAATAAAAGGCCTTATGCATGCTAGCTCCCACCCCCTTCCCCTTGTTTCACCCTGACTTTTGAGAACAGACTGTCCTTGAACTCAAGATCTGCCTGCCTCTGCCTCTGAGTACTGGGATTAAAAGCATATGCCCAACTATGAACACATCTTTTTTTTTTTCTTTTTTTTTTTTTGGCTTTTCGAGACGGTTTTTGTTTTGGTTTTGGTTTTTTGAGACAGGGTTTCTCTGTGTAGCCTTGGCTGTCCTAGAACTCACTCTGTAGACCAGGCTGGCCTCAAACTCAGAGATCCACCTGCCTCTGCCTCCCAAGTGCTGGGATTAAAGGCATGTGCCACCACTGCCCGGCCCAGCCTTCTCTTAAAAGCCCTCCTGTCTCCTGGTAATTGTAGGCTGCATGCAGGGAATGGTGCCCTATCTACCTGAGCTGATCCCACACCTCATCCAGTGCCTGTCAGACAAGAAGGCCCTAGTACGCTCCATTGCCTGCTGGACGCTGAGCCGCTATGCCCACTGGGTAGTCAGCCAGCCACCTGACATGCACCTCAAGCCTCTGATGACAGAGCTGCTCAAGCGTATCCTGGATGGCAATAAGAGGGTGCAGGAAGCAGCCTGCAGGTGAGCCTTGACCCATGACCCCTGTCCTTACAGTGGCTCTCACTTACAGTGGCCCTTACCCTGGGAAATGATGACACCTATGACTGCTGACAAGACTCTGATGTCTGTTGTATTCGTACTGGCTGATCCTGGATCCACCCTCCCTAGCTGCTTGTGGTGCTGCTCCATCTGCTAGAGTTCATTAAACTTTCCTTCCTATCTTCCCTCCAACAGTGCATTTGCTACCCTGGAGGAGGAGGCCTGCACAGAGCTGGTGCCCTACCTCAGCTATATCCTTGACACTCTTGTTTTTGCCTTTGGCAAATACCAGCATAAGAACCTGCTCATCCTCTATGATGCCATTGGCACTCTGGCCGACTCTGTGGGCCACCACCTCAATCAGCCGGTGAGACCCTACACACAGGAGTCCCATCCTGTGTCCTTTAACAACTGGTGTCTTAGTATTGACCCGTGTTACAGGCCAAGGCCATCAGCCTGTCCTTACTCTGCTTCCAGTCTAGTGGGATGACCAAGTCTGCTCAGTCAACAGGTTCTCCAGGGAGGGAGCAAGGATTAAAAAGAAGGCCACACTGTAGCATGACCCCAGGCAGTTGTGAGGCTGGGGCAGATTTTTTTTTTCCCCCAGTCTGCTTTTATACCTTTTTACTTGCATGCCAGTAATAAGGTCAGTTCTAGGTTAAGGAACAAGCAAGGTGATAAACAAAAATATTCTGGGAACAAAGGAGGCAATAAAGTCCTAGCTAACTCTTTCTAAGGTCTTATCAGGATGACCAGATACTGAGCCTACTTCCCTGTCCTTGCCCAAAGTAATTCTTGCCTGAAGCCTACTTCCTTGTTCTATCCCAAAATCAGATTCCTGTCTGAACTTACTTCCCTATCCTGGCCCAATGTCAGATTCCTCCCTTAAACCTACTTCCTTGTCCTGGCCCAATGTCAGATTCCTGCAGAAGTTTCTCAAGCCTCCAAAGCTTTCCACAGTTATGAGTCAGCATGGCCATTGCTGTGTGGGAGAGTGCAAGGGCCTTTGTGTACCAGGAGGCCCCCAGGTTCCTGGGATTGGGAGGAAGGGACATACAGATGAGAAGAATCAGGAGCACATATCTCACTGAGTGAGGCTGCCACACTCATCTAGGAAGCCCACTTTCCCACTCCCTCTCCAGGAATATATTCAGAAGCTGATGCCTCCACTGATCCAGAAGTGGAATGAGCTCAAGGATGAAGACAAGGACCTCTTCCCCCTGCTGGAGGTGAGTGGGCTCAGGTCCTTCCCTCAGAGCCCTCCTTCCTGGCCTGGGCTTACCTTTACCCTTTTCCCTGCTAGTGCCTATCATCTGTGGCCACTGCCCTGCAGAGTGGCTTCCTACCCTACTGTGAGCCTGTCTACCAGCGCTGTGTTACCCTGGTGCAGAAGACACTGGCCCAGGCCATGGTGAGCACCCTGGGCCTCCTGACTACATGTTCTACTCCCCGGGATGTAGACTGCTTCTCTTATCTGCCTCATTTATATCTAGATGTATACACAACACCCCGAACAATATGAGGCCCCAGACAAGGACTTCATGATTGTTGCCTTGGACCTGCTTAGTGGCTTGGCTGAAGGCCTGGGTGGCCACGTGGAACAGCTGGTAGCTCGGAGTAACATCATGACATTGCTCTTCCAGTGTATGCAGGTAAGTGGGTACCCAACACAAGCCACTCCCAAGTCAGGCCATACTTACAGGCCAGGTTTCTTTTTCCTTTTTCTTTTTCTTTTTTAAGACAGGATTTCTCTGTATATCCTAGCTGTTCTGGAACTTGCTCTGTAGACCAGGCTGGCCTCGAACTCACAGAGTTCTGCCTGTCTTTCTCCAGTGTGCTGGGATTAAAAGCATGTGTTAGCCAGGCGGTGGTGGCACATGCCTTTAATCCCAGCACTTGGGAGGCAGAGGCAGGCGGATTTCTGAGTTCGAGGCCAGTCTGGTCTACAGAGTGAGTTCCAGGACGTGTTTCCACTGTCCAACTGACACCTGGTTTTATAAACAAACAAATGAATAAATGTTTGTAGGGCAGTTCCTTGGGAATAATGTCTGGATTTTGCTTGCCTTCCCCCACACAGGTGTACACTCACACCCTGCCCCCCCCCACATAGAACAGTGAAATTTTTTTCATATACTATAATGCAAACTGATGTACAGGCATTTGTGGTGGCCTAGCCTTTAATCCCAGCTCTTTGGATCTGGAGGCAGAGGCAGGTAGATTCCTGAGTTCCAGGCTAAACAAGGCTATGTAGTGAGACCCTGTCTCTAACAACAACAACAGCAAAACAAAATATAGGTAATGGGGAGATGGCTCAGTGAGTAAGTTCGTGCTAGACAGGAACAGGAACCTGAGCCTGGTCTCCACCACCCATGTCAACAGCTGGGTAGGTGCTGGAGAGGTGGCTTAGGGTAAGGGCACATACTGTTGTTCCAGAGAACCTAAGTTTGGTTCCAGCACTAACATCAGGCAGGTAATAATGACACCTGCCTGTTTTAGTTCCCAGGGGACCTGACTCCCTCTTCTAGTCTCCAAGGATACCTATAAATGTGTACAACTCTCTTACCCAGCATACACATGTAATTAAATGGGTCCAGCTGCATAGAGGTGCCTGTGATTCAAAGCACTGGGGAAGTAGAGGCAGGAGGATTCCTGGAGTTGGTTCTCTTGCCAGTCTGTCTGGCTGAGTTTTTGTGAGCTCAGGTTCAGAAAGAAACTCCTCAAAAATGAGATTGGGTGGCAACTGAGGGTGCACACCAGTGCATTGGCATGATGGTGACAGAGTGGCTTAGGCAGGAAGATGGTAGTGCCTAGGGCAGCCAGGTCTGCAGCAGACCTTGCCTGTCTGTGTGTGTCATACAACTGCTATTTGGTGGTTTGGGGGGTGGGTAGGGGAAAACAGGGTTCTGGATAATTTTAAAAGTAAATGCTTACCAGTGAACTTCACCACCAACCAGGTCCTGGGAAACAGGGTATAGTATAGTAGAAGGCCAGTGGAATAAGGGACAGCCCTGCAGCTCAGCCAGTGTTTGTGGTCAGGATGTGCTCTAGGGGGGACTGTGCCACCTCAGATGGCTTAGATGGAAGAAATAGGAGGAGCACTGCCATTTTTGCCATCTCTTCCCCACTCCAGGATTCCATGCCTGAGGTCCGGCAGAGCTCCTTTGCCCTTCTGGGAGACCTTACCAAAGCCTGCTTTATCCACGTCAAGCCCTGTATTGGTAGGCTATCCCCTTTACCCCCATCCCATGACCCCAACCTTGGCCTCATGTGATGGAGACACACCCTGGGAGCCCCATGACCGGACTGGGATGTATTCGTACTGTCTGATGAGGCCTGCCCAGTCAGTTCTGGGAGCCTGGCTCAGTGGCCTTTCTGCTCAGGTTTTTTTTTTTTTTTTTTTTCTCCCTGCTCTTTTCTTTGCATTAGCTGAGTTTATGCCTATTCTGGGCACCAACCTGAACCCTGAGTTCATCTCTGTCTGCAACAATGCCACCTGGGCCATTGGGGAGATCTGCATGCAGATGGGTGAGTGCCCTGAAAGGCAAGCTGCCTCTTCATTGGTCTGTCTCCATCCTGGAGCCAGAGCTTATTCTCTGTTGGTCAGGGGCAAGAGCATGCTTTGGTCTCCCTGACAGGTGAAGTCAGTAACTGAAGGGCCATTTATGAGGTGGGGTAGACAGTTTGTTCCTGCCTGATCCTCTCATCTAACTGATTTTCTGAAAGGTCCACTGGGATCAGTGACCTTTGCTCCTGTCCTTTGGGAACGGGGTGGAGTGGCCTAGTCACTTGTGGTAGTGACTTCAGAGACTCCTTAGGGTGGTTCTGTTGTATGTTGGCTGTGGACTTGGTGGGGAGCATCCCGAGGAGGTTCTTTGTTCTCTCAGGTTTTGTGGTGCGCCAGTCTGCATGGAACTGGGGTCATGGAGTGAGGTCAGCCATGCCTAGCTGGCACTCTATGGGTGGAGTGGGCCATGCAGGGCTCTGAATGGCTGGTCCCTAGGGGCAGAGATGCAGCCCTATGTGCAGATGGTCCTCAACAATCTGGTGGAGATAATTAACAGGCCCAACACGCCCAAGACACTGCTGGAAAACACAGGTGAGTACCAGGCCAGGACTGAGGGGGAAGAGTTCCAGGAAGGAAGGGTGCTAACACCTGAAATAGAGTTGGGAGGGACCAAGGAAAGAATACTGGCTTTAGAACATATGGATGGGAAGAGGTCCAGGCTGGGTGGGAAGGACTGCTCTGTGGGCCAAACTCAAGGGCCCAGGATAGCCACAAGATCCTTCAGTTGGGGCCTGTGGGGCGGGGCTCGGTGCCTCCTGTCAGAGGCCCCGCCACGTACCGTCCCGGGGCCACTCGGGGTTGCAGGTCGCCTGACGAGTCCCTCTGCCATTCCAGCCATCACCATCGGCCGCCTGGGCTACGTGTGCCCACAGGAGGTGGCACCCATGCTGCAGCAGTTCATCCGGCCTTGGTGTGTGCCTGCCTGGGTGGGACCTGTTGGGGGTGGGCAGGACAGCTGTGCCCCCCAGCACCACCCCCCCAATGGATGCATGTGGGAGACCTCTACCCACTGACACCTACCCTGCCATCCCGTCCCATTCCCTCCATCCATCCTTCATCTGTGCTGGTCCAGCCACAAGTCCATCCACTGACCTGCTGCCCTCCTCCATGGCCAGGTGCACGTCCCTTAGGAACATCCGGGACAACGAGGAGAAGGATTCTGCCTTCCGAGGCATCTGCATGATGATTGGTGTCAATCCTGGGGGTGTTGTGCAGGTCCGGGCAGTGGGGCTCAGAGGGCAGGGCGGGGGCTGGCTTGGGCGGCCCCTCACATGGGATCCATCATGTTTCAGGACTTTATTTTCTTCTGCGATGCTGTAGCCTCCTGGGTGAGCCCGAAGGATGACCTTCGGGACATGTTTTATAAGGTGAGGCTCCTGGTAGTTTCCTGGGTGTCCTGGGTAATAGACACCACCCGCCTGCCCCAGCCCACTGTAACCCTGCCTCACTGCAGATCCTCCATGGCTTCAAAGACCAAGTTGGGGAGGAGAACTGGCAACAGTTCTCAGAGCAGTTCCCACCTCTGCTCAAGGAGAGGCTGGCGGCCTTCTATGGGGTCTAGGTGAACGTGGAGACCACCAGGTGAGCAGGTCTTTGAGCACGCGGGCCTGTTAGAGAGTGAAGAGGATGAAGACTCTGAACCACCCTCCATTTCCCCTGCAGGTTTTTGTCTGCGTCATCGTCGGAGGGTGTGCTGGGGAATGTGCTGCTTCCAGAAGTCACTGTGCCCTGGTCGAGGGGGGTTAGGGAGGAGTGAGTGGGACCTAAATCCAGGTGCAACCCAGTCTGTGCATCTGTCCATCTGTCGGTCCACTTGCCCCACCGGGCCTGATGAGTGGGCAGGTGGGTGGGCACTCCATTCTCATCCTACAAATAGGGAGGGGGGTGGGACTTCTTGGTGGGCAAGAGTTCTCTAGGCTCTAATCTGGGTCATCTCTGGCAGCCCACTTGGGCCAGCCATGTGGGAGGGAGGAATCCATAAGGCCTACCGAAGCCGGTGTCAGATAAGTAAGGCAAGGGAATTACAGGTGGGGAGGGGGGTTCCTTGTAGAGAAGCATACACTCACATGTACACATGTGGACACACGCATGTGCGGGCACCACAGCCAGCTAGGCTGGGCCAACCGCCCCACCATTTCCTCGACTGCATGGAGACAGTAGAATTAGTGAACCCCCAAATTATGCCTATGGCCTTCTGTGTCCCTTGCATCTAGAGTATAAGAAGCTTCTGCTGTCTTGCCAGGATTGGCGGGGATTGAAATTGGGAGGTCTGGGGACCTCATTTGGGTTCCCAGGGCCAAGGGAGGAGGGTGCTCATTTTGGGGCTGCCATCTCAGCACTTGCTCACTTGGGACCTGCTCCATACACTTCCTGTCATCTTCATGGCAGGCTCATGTAGGTGTGTCCCCATTGTTGTCACATCCTAGCCAGCAGCAGAGTGGGGACCATTGGAGCAGCTGAGACGGGCTTGAGGCTACCCTGTACCCTTTTCCTGTGCTCCAAGGGTATTTAAAAGCACAGGCCTGGACTAGTTTTCCTTGAGAAAGCTAAGGGCTGCCAGAGCTGCTTTTCTGGATCTCTTGAAACAGCTTTAAGGATAGTCCAGTTCTCTCCTCCTGAGAACTCCTTTCTCAAGCTCTGGGGCAACAGCATGTGATTGGTGAGAACAAAGGACGAAGTTTACTGGGTCCAGCAAGATTTGAAGGCTTGGAGGAGCAGGGCCTCAAACTTTGTCCCTTTTGGGACTTATGTTTATCACAGTGTCCACTGGACTCAGACCACACCAGACTGGTACACTGACTCAATCTTTGAAGAAATTGGTTGGGGATGCCATCAAGGTGGGAGGGTCTTCCCAAGAGGAGAGGGGCATGATTATTTCCAAATTAGCTATGGAAATCAGTCTTGTAAGATCCCTGAAGTTTTTCCTCCATCCCGTTCTTTGCTTCCTACATTTTTGGGAGCCCATTATATTTTGGGCTTTGACTGGAGTTCTGCATCTTAGGGCCTGCTCCGTCATCCCTCCAAGGACTTGGACCTTTATCCTTTCCAGGCCTTGTGTCTTTTCTCAAGTAGGGTCAGGCCCTGTCTCTATTCCCAGGGACACTTAGTGCACATTCCATAACTCAGCTAGTGGTCCCCATCCCCTCCAGCCTGAAACTTGAGCAGGTCTCTGGAAGCCATTTGTAGGAAAAAAATTTTTTTAAAGAAAAATACCATTAGCTTTCTGGTAATTCCACATCTTAGGAGCATCCTCTGCTGGGTCTTGGGGTGTATTGATGGATTGACTGGCTGATGTAGTTGTGACCCCCTCTTTGTCCAAGGTGGGGGGAGTTCCAACTACCTTCAGGAAAGGGGAGCCCGATTCTTGTATTTCCCTTTTTTATTTTATTTTATTTTATTTTTTTAAAGAAATTATTTAATTTTTTAATTTATTTTTTAGTTGGTTTTTGCACAATGAAGTTTCAGTTTCTTAACCTTCCTTGTCCAGGGCTGCTGACATGGACTGACCTTGATCTGTAGCCCTCCCTGCTGCCATTTCCCTGAGTCTTTTACTACCAGTATCCCCATGGGCTCCCAAGTCTATCCATCTGTTACTGTGCTGTGCTGGGGACTAGCGCCTAGGTGGCGTGAGATTCCACTCGTG
The DNA here is from genome assembly GCA_019843855.1 of Hylomyscus alleni. Lineage (NCBI taxonomy): Eukaryota > Metazoa > Chordata > Mammalia > Rodentia > Muridae > Hylomyscus > Hylomyscus alleni. Next base: position 14,639 of record JADRCC010577242.1, read on the forward strand.
TAGAACTTTGTTGAGTAAAGGTCAGTTTCTTGTGAAACCCTTGGTGTCTCGTTTCCTAGTCCTTGGCTCTGGTGGTAGAGTGGTATGGAGGTGGGTCTCTGTGTAACGACTGCTGTGGAAGTGATGCGCAGATTATGTCAACTCAATACAGCACAACACCTGCTGCTTTCTCCTAGCTTCTGAGGGCGTGCACACACACAGGTGGAAATGCACAGCCAGTCCTGTGGTCGACCTGACTGAGGCAGGAGGATGTCAAGGTTGAAATCAGTCTGGGCTGATTACTGTCTCAAAAAGTGGAGATAAATACTATTCCATTTATGAAAACTGAGGCTAATGGGAGCCAGTTTAGCTCGATACATTGTTCTAGCTTTTATTACCGAAGCTTGAAATTGAATGACCAAGGAAATTTCCTCTTTTTTTTTTATCTTTGTAAGGTGGGAAGGTAGGTGTACTGGACAACCCAGTAGAGGGCTGCCATTTGTAGCTTACTACTGCACATAGAACACAACTTTGGGTCACTGGGCAGACTTGAAATTCTTTGAGATCTTAAGAGTAGGCCAGGATAGGTGGTAGTGGTGGTGATTCCTTTTAATCCCAGCAGTTGGGATTAAAGTGAGGAGGTAGTTGTAGGCTGATTTCTAAATTCAAGACCTCCCTGATTGGGCTAGAAAGATGGCTCAGCGGTTAAGAGCCCTGACTGCTCTTCCAAAGGTCCTGAGCTCAAATCCCAGCAACCACTTGGTGGCTCACAACCATCTATAATAAGATCTGACGCCCTCTTCTGGGGTGTCTGAAGACAGCTACAGTGTACTTCAACATAATAAATGGCGGGCGCATGCCTTTAATCCCAGCACTTGGGAGGCAGAGGCAGGCGGATTTCTAAGTTTGAGGCCAGCCTGGTCTACAGAGTGAGCTCCAGGGCAGCCAGGACTACACAGAAAAGCCCTGTCTCGAAAAACAAAAAAAGGAAAAGAAAAAATGCAGAATGAGATCATATGGTTGTAGTTGAGCTACTGGAAGAAGGAAGCAAGATGACTAAATCAAAATCAAGGTAAAATTCTCAGAACAAAAGCCTTTTATGACTGGTATGTCTGTTCACACCTTTAATCTCAGCATTTGGACTTTAAGGGCTAGCCTGGTCTATAGTAGTCAGATGAGGCTACATAGTGATACCTTTAAAACTATTTAAAAAGAAAAAAATGCACTTCTGAGTTAAGATTCTACATGGACAAGACTGTGATTGTGGGGAGTTGTGACACTTTAGACATAAAATTATCCTGGCCTACCTTTAGTTCTCAACCATTTATTGCTCACATTTTTGTCTGACCTAATGCTATTTGGAGCAACCTAAATCAGAGTTCCTAGACAATGGTCATTCAACCCCAAAATAATCTTGGAGTTTAATTGGTGAAGTTGTGCAAGGTTGAAGACATACGTTAGGATGGCCCTCATATATGTTGGGCACAGGAGAGCAACTCTAACCCAGAACTGATGAGCAGAGACAGTCTAGCTGAAAGTCACTGGTCAAAGACCTGTTTTAGGATGTTAAGATGCCCGTGAGAGTTGGGTCAGCACATAAAGATATTTGCTGTTAGGTGACCTTAATTTGATTTCAGGACCTATGTAAAGGTGATGGAGAACTGACTCCACAGAGTTGCGCTCTGATTTCTGATACACATGTCCTGTGGTGCATGGGAGCACACACAAAAATTTAGGTCAAGAAACTAAGACGGAGATCGAAGACACTCCACCCATCACAACCTCAGGCCTCCAAATGGCTACAAAGCATAAACTCCTGGGCTGGAACAGTAGATGGTCCAGTGCTTAAGAGCACGTTAAATCAGCGAGATGCATATCTTTCATCTCAGCAGAGGCAGGTCGCCCACTGAATTCGAGGCCATCCTGGATTACTTGTCTAAAACAAAGCACTTGGTCTGGTAGAAGAAAGACGCAAACTGGGTTACTAGCACCCACAGGAGGCGGTTGCCGCCCCGTAAACCTAGCTTCAGGGGATCCCAAACAAATACAAGAGTAGAAATAAAAATGAGAGTCGCAAATTGTTAAGAGAAAAGCCTAACACCAGCACGGACTAGGATGTCTGATTTCCAAGCCAGTATCTGGCGGGTGGTGATTTCTGACGTCATCTAACGGGCGCCGGAAGTGATCTCGCGCTGCCTAGGAAACAAGACGCGGCCCTGGCCAAACCTGGGGCTGCCTCGCCCACCCGGGCGCCATGGAGCTTCCCTCAGGGCGGTGTGGGGATCCTCGCTCTTGTGAGGACGAATCGGACCTCGAGCCAGACCCCGACCCTGACTCTCAAGCTGAGGCCTACGTAGCCCGCGTGCTTACCCCTCCCAAGCCTGGCCTGACCCCGCGGCGCTCGTCACTGCAGTCCACGTTCTCTGCGTCTCTGGGCGTGCCGGAGCGAAAAGCTGCCTCCAAAGTCCCGGCCGTGCGCCTGCCGGGCCTCCTGAGCCTTCCCCCGGAGCTGCTGCTGGAGATCTGTGCCTACCTGGATGCGCGGGTCGTGCTTTATGTCCTGCCGTGCGTGTGCCAAGCGCTGCACGACCTCGTGCGTGATCGTGTCACCTGGAGGCTACGCGCTCAACGCCGCGTACGCGCACCCTACCCAGTGGTGGAAGGTATGCACACCCCTGGGAACAGGAACTCCTCCTGCCTGGGTCAGGCTTGAGGTGGGAGAAAGAGCTACCTGGCCTGTGGGTGGGCACAGCTTCTAAAGCCGACTTCGAGGCTGTCTCAGCTCTGCCTGGAGACAGGAATTTTTGGGTGCTTCCTAATCCTTATCGACCACAAGACAGATACTTGGTTTCCTCAGGAAGTGCTCTGGACTTGGGATTTCTAAACTTAAAATTCAAAGATTTCCGGGTTTGTGCTTTGTTAGCACTAAAGCCCTAGCTCTGATGGGGATAACTCTCGGACTTCTTGGATTGTACTCTGAGTCAGAATAAATCCAAAGAATTCCCAAGCTTTGGAAACTGCTTGAGGCACAAACAGCAACTAGCTTAACAAAGCCCCTGACCTCTGGAGCATTGATCCAGGATTAAGAAGAGCTTCTGAAGCCGGGCAGTGGTGGTGCACGCCTTCAATCCCAGCACTTGGGAGGTAGAGACAGGCGGATTTCTGAGTTCGAGGCCATCCTAGTCTACAGAGTGAGTTCCAGCACAGCCAGGGCTACACAGAGAAACCCTGTCTCAAAGAACCAAAATTTAAAAAAAAAAAAAAAAAAGAAGAGGTTCTGAATTTCTAGACTCCCAAACCCTGAGCTAGCCTCAGGGTTTAGAGATTGGGATCATTAATACTAGTAATCTTTCAGTACAGGGTCTAACCTGTCACTTTTTCTATTTTATTTTATTTTTTACTTTGGGACAGGTTCTCGTGTAGCCCCAGGCTGACCTTGAACTC
>JADRCC010577243.1:0-14237 GCA_019843855.1 Hylomyscus alleni
GTATTTGGTGGGGATCCCTGCTTCAGAAAATCTTAGGAAGTTTCTGGTTTTCTTGTGTTTGCTTGGGGCCCCCAAAGGATGTCAAACTAAGGTCTCAGTTTTCCTTCTCCTTCCATGGCTGGGCTAATGTTGAAGGTTCTCCCTGAGGGGTGGCCCTTAGCCTGTTGTCTTTAGCCACCTTAGCCTTGGGGAATTGTCCTAGTTAGGGTTTCTATTGCTGTGAGGAGACACCATGACCACAGTAACTCTTGGAAAGGACAACATTTAATTTGTGCTGGCTTAACAGTACAGTTTAGAGGTTTAGTCCATTATTGTCATGGCAGGAAACATGGCAGCGTGCAGGCAGACGTGGTGCTGGAAAAGGAGCTGACAGTTCTAAGTGTTGATCCACGGGCAGCAGGTAAAGACCTGTGCCACACATAGGCATGGCTTGAGCATAGGAGACCTCAAAGCCCATCCCCACAGTGACACACTTCTTCCAGCAAGACCATACCTACTCCAACACTTCCCAATAGTATCCCTTCCTATAGGCCAAGCATTCAAACACACGAGTGTATGGGGAGATTCCTACCCACTATAGGTGTGGAACTAGACGGAACCATGGGACCTCCAGCTGGCCAGGACATGGTGTCCAGTAAAGTCTTGATTCTCTTGCCACCTCCCCGTTGGGGCTTTGGAGAGTGGCATTTTGGGACACTGTCCCTTTTGAACTATTAGCTCCAAGAGCCGCTTGGCAGAGTCCTGTCCTGTTCTCTTAGCACGGGAACACTGGTGCTCCAAAGTGTCAAAGCCTCAGGAGATCCAGAGGGGGTTGCTGGTGCTGGACCAGTCAGTCAGAGCTGAGTGTTGCTTATAACCCGGGATGGTTATAATTACTGAATGGTGGTCAGTGCTCCATGCTGGCAGTTAAGGTTAAGATGGTGCTCAGGGTCTAAACTGGATTACCACGTGGGAATCAACTCCAAGGCCTGGACCTTGCCAGCCTTCTGTTTCTGTACCCCGACCCTCACCCCTTTTTTATCTGTTTCATTTGAGATAGGGTCTCAACTGTGTAGCCCTGGCTGCCTGGAACTCTGTATGTGAGCAAGCAGATCTCAAACGCAGAAGATCCGCCTACCTCTGCCTCTCAAGTGCTTGGGACTAGAGGTGTGTGCCACTGTTCTTGGCTTGGTGGTGGTGGACTTTTCCTTTTAAGGTTTGCTTTTATTTTTATCCATGTGTCTGTGTGAGTATGTGTGCACTGTGTTTGGGTTCCTATGGAGTCTAGAATTGAGCATCAGATCCTCTGGAGCTGGAGTTACAGATGGTTGTGAGCCGGCTAACATTGGGGCTGAGACTTGAGCTCCGTAGAGCAGTAAACGCTCTTAACCACTGAGCCATCTCCCTAGGCCATGCTGGTCCCTTCTGAAGGGACGCTCAGCGGATTCAAGCACTTCTTCAGGTGATCTTAAGATGAACCCCTGGGCTTCCCAGCCTGTGCCTGAAGCTAAGCATTCTGCAGTCTTACTTGTGGGAATTTCCTATACTCTCAGTTTTTAGGACTTTTTCCTCACCTGGATGGTGAGCAGGGCCGGGTGGGCAGAGCCAGGTGAATGTCCTTCCCTTACCCAGAAATCTGTGCTCCATGACGTAGGCTCAGCCTTCTTTGTCTTGACTCAGGAAATGCTTGGCTAGGGTGTGGCCACAAGTGGGAAGCCAGTTGCCCCAGGACTTCAGAGTGAGACCTTGTTTAGAGTTATCAGTGGTACTTTAGCTTCCGTCCCTAAGCCTGGCTGCTCCAGGCATGAGGTAGGATGTTCAAGGAAAAATAGAACTGTCTCTGCCTGATGCAGGGTAGGCTGACATAATCAGCTCCTGTGTTGCCTTGGCCACCGTAGCCTGTGTGAGGGCGGCTGCCCGTCCTGTGAGCTCTGTGGGCTCGAGAACCAGGCAAGACTTTTTGTGTGGGATCTAAGAAGAACCGGTATCACATGTGGCCTTGCCTCTCACTCGTTCACATTCAGAGCCGGCTCTCACCCTTCTTTCCCCCAGCAGCAGTTCGAAGAAAGCAAAATCATAGGATGCCAAGTCAGAAGGAACCTGGAAGGTTATGTGGATGAAGAAATGAGAGTCCATAGCGGCAGTTTGACTTGGCCAGGGGGACTCTGCCACGATCTCATTCTGTGTGAGGCTAGCTTTGTAAAGGAGTCAGAGTCCGTGGGAGGGAATGGTCTTCTCCCATCCCTGAAGTGGGCTCAGGAGCCTGAGAGCGGACATGCCCAGCGCCGACACTCTGTACTCTGAGGCAGATAAAGCTTTTGGGCTTCCGGACAGTATGTGTGTGGGGGTAGGGGGACCCAACTTCAAATGAATTTTGCAAGTTAGAGGTAGTGATGGGCCAATCATCCTGGACTACCCTGTAAGTTTGCATGTCAGCAGGGCTACAGAGGCCCAGCAGCGTGGACGTACGTGGTGGTGATGGTGGTAGTAGCGACAGTGATGACAACTCATACTCAACTCCCACATGCCCAGTCGTGTACTGAGTCTGGTTCCTGCTCTAGCAGTGAATCACTGGAACCACCTTCTAGAGAAGCGGCACTGTAATATTTAATTTCCTCTCAGCAAAAGCATCCTAGGCTTTGATTAAGTCATTTGCCTCAACTCACACAACTCTTTGTGGGAGACTGAATGTGGAGCTACCTGCTGTCCTGGCTGCCTTCCCTCTGCTTGAGATCAGCGCCTGCTGCCAGCCCTCCCTGGGACAGGGACGCCCCTCAGAGATGGAGCCGAATCTCTACTTCCCCAGATCCCAGTAGATTCTCTTTTGAGTAAATAGCACAGCACATTCCTAAGGAGCAAGGAGGTGGCTCTGCCTGATGTCCCAATGTATCAAGTGGTTGAGATAGGGATAGCCTGGGGTCCTATGAAGGCTTATTATCTCTCCACATTTCCTTTTTTGGCTTGCAGCACCGAGGATGGTCTTGGAAGTGAGGTTTTGTTGGGTCAGCTTCCGGCAAGGCAGCCTTTCTAGCTCCCAGGAAGCTGGTATTGGCCCTGCCGTAGGCAGTTCTGAGTGAGGCCCCTCCCTGGTGGTTGGGCAGTTCCTGGTCTGCAGATATTCCAGGCCTCCACTCTCTGGAGCTGCTGTGATCATGGTGACCCTCTGTCGCAGAGTCTATGCTGATTGTTGTCAATACCCTGTCTTGTTTTACCCCCATAAATAGGAGGGGGCACTTGGCTCTCTGGGCAGGCACCAGAATCAACTCTTTGAGAACTCACTGAGAACTCACAGAGCAGCCAGCCAGCCACACTAGGTCTGTAAGACTTAACGCCCCCAGCACCTCACCCTCAGAGTGAACAGAAAGTGGTAGGTGGCTCAGAACCGTTCACGCACTGTCTAACCTGGCCCACAGCGTCCTGGGCCTGTGAGGGTCTCTCTAGGCTGTGTGTAAAGCAGTCACCGGGTGTCTCCCTTTGTTCCGTCCAGCTGGGCTTGGGGCTGGGCCATTCATTGCCGAAAATCCCAGGCAGATGAACACAGTGATGTAAAGATAGCCAGAAGCCAGACTGAGGCCGGCCCTCTAACAGTCTTACCTCAGTGATCCCTTCGAGTGAAGTTTTAGGTCCCCACCGTCCCCCGGACTGGTTGGCTGGGCTATGGGAAAGCCGACGGGTTGTGTGTATCAGGGTGGCGGAGGGCCTGATGGTCCTGTAAGATTATGATGAAGTTGAAAATCTGCGGCTGCTGACGAGCATGGGGGTGATCTTGCTGCCTCCGCCGCCTCCTTTCTTCCCAGTTCCCCCTCTCCATCTTCCTCCTCCGGAGCCCATGCTGGCCTTCGGTGCACAGAGGCTGACTTTGGATTTCCTGATTCTCCAGTTTTCACCAAGTGCTGGGATCGCAGGCACGGGACATCACACCTGGTTTAAGCAGTGCTGGGGGTCCAACCTGAGGCTTTGCGCGCACCAGGCAAGCACACTTCCTGCCAAGCTACACTGTCAGCTCTCGCCGAGGGCTCCTCTTCCACCTCTGCATTGTCACTGGGTTCCACTTGACTACCGCTGTCAATACAGTGATGTGTTCGATAGGCTTTCCACCTGGGAGCGATGGGCTACAGTATCTAACCTAGGTGTATGGGAGCCGTACCACTTAGCTTTGTGCGAGTGCACCGTCCTGTTTACACAGTGATAAAAACCTCCCCATAGTGTAGGCTCAGAGGCATCCTCATCGCCCTGTGATGCCTAGCAATAATGGTAATTTTAATAGTAGTATCGGGTGGTGTGGGTGCAAACCCGTCTCGTAGCGTGTGGCCGGAGCTGTGCTCTCTTCTTTTTACAGAAAAGTTGCCCCAGCAAGTATAGGAACCTGTCCAAGGTCTTGTAGTCACCATTTTACAGCTGGGGAAACTGAGGTGTGGAGAGGCCTAGTGACTGGCCTGTAGCTGGTACATGACAGAGCTAGGATTTGACTCTTAAGGACCATGATTCTTTCTCTCTCGTTTTTGTTTTGTTTGTTTGTATAACTCGCTCCATCCTGCAGTTTACTGGGTTCACTAGACTTCAATCTTCAATCTGTAGTCACTGTTCGGGGTGGGGGGTGAATTCAAGTTTAGGTGGAGTAGATGGGAGTCCGGAAGGCTCTCTCTCTGCTTCAGAGTTGGAAAGAGAAGCCTCTCTCTTCCTTTTTCTTTACTCTTGGGGCATCAGCATGGGCCGCTGTCACAAATGCCACCAGCTAGATCTTTCCTGCATCGAGTGAAGATAGCAAATAATTTAGAATTTAAAGAAGGTAGCATCTCCTTGGAGGCCGATTCTGACTCCCGCCCTTACCCATGAGGCTTTGCGTTGCATGCATGATTTTGCATGCATGACTTAGAACTTACAGGAAATTTACATGTAGGCAACAGAAGAAGTCATTTGAATTACCGCCATGAACATATCTGAAATATTTCATTGTCCTGCTTGTTGTAGTAGTGTGCTGAGATCCGCGCCGCACGCTCTTGTGACCTGCTGGGAGTGGCTGGAGTAGAAAGGCTAAGGAGAGAAGATGCCATCTTAGTATCTCCCTTATGAGATCCAAAGGAACATCCACCCTGTCCTTGTGCAGGCAGTTACCCAAGGCATTGAACTAACAGTATACATCATTGACTGGGTGCCACGACAGTGCCTGAAGTGGGCGGTTAGCAGGTACATGCAGTTCTTAGGCACTCATATGAGAGCACTCTAGCCAGCTGTACCTCTGCTCACCCCACATTTGCTGTGGTTAAACTTATCATTTTTCTTTTGTTTGTGACATGGTCCATGAGACATGGTACAAGGTCAGAGGGCAACTTGCAGGAGTTGGTTCTCACTTTCCACTATGGGGGCTAGGGATTGAACTTGGGTTTTTGAGATTGGTAGCAGACATGTTTATCTGCTGAGACATATCTTCAGCCCAACCTTTTACCAACCTTCCACCCTTCTGTGTAGTCCTGGAACTCTCAAGAGATCCGCCTGCCTCTGCCTCCTGAGTGCTGGGATTAAAGGCATGAGCTACCACTGCCCAACACCCGTATTTAACAGATGTGCTGTGTGTCAGTTCATGACCAGAACACAGTCTGAGATCTGAGTCTTTAAGTGATGGTGTCATTGTAGAACAATATGCACATCTGGAGCCTGTGCCAATTATAGTATTATGGAGCATAAGAATTCTCTGCTCTGTTAGAATCTTACAGGGCCACAGGCACCACATTGTTCCATCCGGTGATTATGAGGCACCTACCTCCCTTAAGCCCTCGTTCCATCCAGATAACAACCAGGTGTGTGATCTCTGCCAATGAACTGACAGATGGGTGAGAGTCACATGCTGGCGTATTCTAAGGAGTCAGACAGAGGTCAGCCCCTGCTCTACCTGCAAGAGATGGGTAAAGAGACACTGAGCTAAAGCCCACAGGTAAGGAAATAGTGATAGTTGGAGTCCAAATCCAACATGGAAGACTTGTGGTGTAGTTCAGTGGGAGAGCATTTGCTGAATATGCATGAGGTCCTAGGTTCCCTCTGTGTGTGTGTGTGTGTGTGTGTGTGTGTGTGTGTGTGTGTGTGTGTGTGTGTGTACAAAAAAGCAGAGCATGCTAGGTATGTACACCTATGACTCCAGGACCACAGTACTGAGACAGGAGGATCGCCACATGTTTGAGTCCAGTCTTGACAATACAGAGTTCTGAAATAGCCTGGGCTACAGAGTAAGACCCTGTCTGCCCCAAGAAAAAAGAAGAGAGGAGGAGGAGAAGCAAGAGGGAAAGAGCGAGTCAGGCAAAGGTGTCAGACATGTAGGGTGTGTGGAGTTGGGCAGAGTGTAACCAAGGACAGGAAAGAGGGAGCATCAAGATCCGGGGACAGAGGGGCCAAGAGAGTGTGAAGGAGTGGGCTGGAACACAAGAGCTGAGGGGCTTGGGTAGCCCCAGGTGAGCCCTGGCTGAGTCAGTAGAGAGATAAGCTCTGGCCATCTTCAGGGAAGTAGTGGTCACTAGGCTTGTTCTGGGATCTTTGAAGCACGCAGCCATCCAACAACTTGTGTGCTACATGTTGAGAGGGCTATGGGTTGATCTAACCTCATGTATAGAAGCTCACATATGGGACAGGGTGGAGACCAGCATCACAGGAATATTTGGTGGAAGCTGGACTGGTTTGAGGTCACAGGCTGTCATTTAGATGAGAGGAGCATGGGGGTGGGCCAAAGCAGAAATAGGTCTCTGTGGGAGCTATGCAGGGAGGGATGCAGGCTAGCTCTAAGTCAGGTATCTAATAGTGCTCTCTAACCAGGGACTAAATGGTTGGAGTGAGATTGATGTGGTCTTGGATGCGCTTGGATGGACTCTGTACTGCAGCTGGGTGGGGCACGTGCAGAGAGAGGGCTCTGGCGTCAAGGCCCTTTACTGTATGTTCTAAGAATTCAGGCTGGAGACAGTGATTGTGGGCATAGGCACTCTGAGGAGGAGTGGAGGAGGCACTGGCCTGTTGCCATGGGAACTCTCTCTGCTGTGGGTTTCCACTTACAAGGATGCCCTAGAAGGGAGTGAGCTCATCCTACCTGCAAGGTGATGAGTCAACCACGCCTGTGCTGCCAGATGGGAGCTGGAACTGCAGACCCCTACGCCTGCCTGCTCTACAGGCCACCCAAGTACCCTGCCCGGGATGTCCACTTTTGTCACCAGGCAGTAAAAGTAGCTGCCAGCCATTTATTCTGGCAATACCAAAATTCTGAGTCCGGGAAGTCTCCAGTCACCTCAGCCAAACTTTAGGCCTCTGCACGGGTGGCATCTGCTGACATCTTAGCTGACATGAACTGGGCATCAGCCACAATTGTGCTGGGCCCAGGGTTCACAGCACGGGGCTGGGCAACTGCAGAAAGTGGGGGCAGGGGTACAGGGCTCAATCTTTTAATAAACGGAGGCTATGGGAGGACACGGCAGGTACTGAGTAGTTTTGAGGGGTGAATGAAGAGAGTGTCCAGGTGGTTAGGGGGTGCTGATAATATCTGATGGAAGGAAGCTAAAGTTTTCTGACAGTTTTAGGTACCCAGAGGTCCAGGGGTCATGGCTCCTTCATGGATATCTCATCTGACACGTGCCCAGTTGTGAGGGAGGCAACCATTGGCTAGGGATGCACTGTGAGAAAATGAAAGACTGATTTGAGAGAGCCAGACACTTGTCCCATTGCCATTGGGGGCCTGTCATGTTCCATACATGGCAGCCTGTAAGATGACATGGGAAAGCTGTGCTTTCTTGGCTCTTGATTTAGTGGCTTTACCCACATATCCCCCTTCCCCCCCCTCCCCCCCGTTGAAGATAAATGACTTCAACAGGAAAAGGACTGTCTAGCCCTTTCACCTAAACAAAACCGCTTATGTTTCCAGCCATCTCCTGGTGATTTAATCTTCTCCGTAGTATTTGGATAGCAGTAATCATGGCGTATATAAAATTTAGCTTGGCTTTTGGCTTTTCCTATTTGGCATTTTACCAAAAGCATATATATATATATATATATATATATATATATATATTTTTAACAGAACTTTGCAACCTCTATATTTCTTCCCCAGAGAAAATAAGATCCAGAAATAGAGATTGTTTCCATAGACGTGTATTTATTTGTACATTTCCTGTCTCTTTCCCCCAAAGCATTTGAGGTAGACATTGTGCATAACTGGGCCTCAGAGTCTGAAGACCCAGAGCATTGGTAGGCCAGGGCGAGGCTTTGGCAATCAGTTAGTTAGAAATCATTGAGAAAGAAGTTAGCTTGGGAGACTGGGGAGATAGCTCGGCAGTTATAAGCACGTGCGGCTTTTTGAGAAGAACCAAGTTTGATCCCCAATTCCCACCACAGCAGCTTCCAACCACCGCAGCCCCAGCTCCAGGAAGAATCTGACACTGCGCTTTATTTTGCATGGGTGTCCCTTACATTGAGTACACTAATTTAAAAAAAGATAAGAGGTTAGTTTACTTGTAGTTTCAGAACACTGAGAGGTTGAGACAAAAGGTTGAGTTCCAGGCTAACCTGGGCCACAAAAATAAGCCCTGTCTTTCTTTCTTTTTTTTTTTTTTTTTTTTTTGGTTTTTCGAGACAGGGTTTCTCTGTATATCCCTGGCTGTTCTGGAACTCACTCTGTAGACCAGGCTGGCCTCAAACTCAGAAATCCACCTGCCTCTGCCTCCCAAGTGCTGGGATTAAAGGCGTGTGCCACCACCACCCGGCTGAGCCCTGTCTTAAAACAACTTTAAACCGTGTAGTGGTGGCTAGCTAGAGATGGCCCAGTGAGTAAGGCACATGTGCTACCAGGCCCGAGGAACTGAGTTCAATCCCCAGGACTTTGATGATGGAAGGAGAGAACTCATTCCCACAAGTTGTCCTCTAGCCTCAACTGCATGCCACGGTGCAGTGATGGCTCAGTGGTTAAGGTCACTTGATGTTCTTCCAGAGGACCTGAGCTTAGTTCCCAGCCCCTACAAGGTAGCTCGCAGTCATCTAGAACTCCAGTTCCGGAGATGCAGATACCACCTTCTGACCTCCTTGGGCACCAGGTACACACGGTGCACATACATACATATAGGCAAACACATTCCTACACATAAAAGACATAAGTCTAAAAAAATTTTTTTTAATCCCCAAAGGGAAGAAGGTTGGAGAGATGGCTCAGTAGGTAAGAGAGAGAGCTTGTGTGTAAGCAGGAGGACCCGAGTTCGAATCCTCAGCACCCACAAAGAAAGCTGAGCACAGTCACACGCTCCTGTAACACCAGCACTATAAGCCTACAGAGACAGGAGGATCTCAGGGCAGGCTCAGTGAGAGACGGTCTTAAAGAGAAGGCAGAGGGTGGTAGAGCAGGCACCCAACGTCCTCATGGAGGTGTGTGGGTGCTCATGTGCGCATGCACACAGACATGCACATAAGTAAACAAGAGCAAAACCAAAACACAGGAATGTAATTCTTTTTTTTTTTTTTTTTTTTTTTTTTTTTTTGGTCAGTTATATCTCAAGAGCAAGCTGAAAGGATAAAATGAAGAAATAGTACGGAGTAGGGGTTACACATGTGTGTGCGTGCATGTGTGTGTGTCTGTGTGTAGGTCAGAGGACAACTTCATGGAGTTGGCTCTTTTCCTTTCACCTTTATGTCAGCTCCAGGAACTGAACTCTTAGGTAGCAAGCACCTTTACCTACTGAGCCATCTCAGCAGCCTAAAATTAAATTTTATTTTGTTTGATTTTGGGGCAGGAGCTCACTATGTAGCTCGGGCTGACCTAAGACTCACAGAGATCCTCCTGCCTCTGCCTCTCAAGTGCTACGATTAAAGGTGCATGCCACCATGCCTAACTCCAAAAAATTAATTTAAAAAAAATTTTTTTTTGTCTGTCTCTGGTGTGCCTCCCCCTCGTGAGTGTGTGTGTGTGTGTGTGTGTGTGTGTGTGTGTGTGTGTATTTTCTTTAAGGCATGGCCTTTGTAGCCCAGCCACAGTCCTGCCCCAGCCTTTACTCTGTTTCTGAGTCTCCTTCAGACGCCTTTTGTGAGATCAAGCAGGCAGCACTGTTTTGTATAGCTCATTTCACTAAAAGCAGTCTGTTCTGTAAGTCAGCATCAGTCTGTTTTGACCCTTTTGGCCTCCGAAACAGGAGGGAAAATTGAATTAAACTGTTTATTTCCTAGTATGAGGAAGTCTATGGGTTCATTCGTTTACGAGCACTAACCACCAAGGGCATGAGCTGTTAGGAGAGAGGTCCACTGGACGTGCGGTCATAGTTCATGGAACACAGAAACCTCTTCTGTATTCTTGGTTTTCAAATGAACTCAGAGTAGCGAGTTGGTGTTAAATTGCACTTGTCTCAAGGTGTTGCTGTGGGAAGTGGAGGTCATGAAATCCAGTGATGCTGTTTCTTGAAGCCTAACCTGGGAGAACACAGGTCTTTGGAGATGTTCCATAGCATTTCCTGAAGATGCTGGGGGCAGTCTGTGTGATGCCACAGTTTGGGGTCCACAGGTTTTCTGAGGCCTTTACTATGAGAAGAGCTGTTTGCTTTGCATGCTGGGTACCAGAGCTTCTATTTTGTTATGAACATGAGAACATGGCCATTCTACCTTTGCAGCATGCTGAGAGGAAGCCAGAACTGTCTCTTGCAGGCCCTTTTGCATCTGCTTTTGTCCACAGGTGCTGCTGGCTTCGGCCTCCTCACACACCAGGGCAGAGTTACTTCAGGGAAGAAACCATGTGATTACTTGGGCTGGGTATGTCACCTTTGCCTGCCATCTTCGGTCCCAGCTGACACTGTCCAATAATGTCACCATGATGACATTTTTTTTCTTTTCTTTTTTTTTTTTTTCGAGACAAGGTTTCTCTGTGTATCCCTGACTGACCTGGAACTCACTCTATAGAGGCTGAGTTCCAGGCTGGCCTTGAACTCAGAAATTCGCCTGCCTCTGCCTCCCAAGTGCGGCATTTTTTTTTTTTTTTAATTTACTGTTTTTGGTGATTATAGACAGTGACTTTTTCTTTTCTTGGTATTCTCAGGATAAATTGATGGGAGGCAATGGTCAGTGTGTGTGTGTGTGTGTGTGTGTGTGTGTGTGTGTGTATCTGTCTGTCTGTCTGTCTGTCTGTCTGTCTGTCTCTGTGTGACTCTGTGTAGTTAATGATGGTCTTGAATTTCAATCCTCTGCCTCCTAAAGGCAGAAAATGAAGCAGAGAAAATGGAGCTTGCCTCCAGGCTCCCATTTTTAACAACCCAGGCAGGCCTATCTTCTCAGGGGATGGTATCACCCTCAGTGGACTGGACCCTCCCACATCAGTTAGTAATCAAGAAATTCCCCATAGACATGCCCATGGACCAGTCTGATGCAAGCAGTTCCTCTGTGGAAGTCCCATCTTCCCAAGTATGTCAAGTTGACAATCAAAATTGGCCATCACAGTCTGGAATCAAGACAGTAAGGATTATCATAGTTCTACCATACCAAGAGCATTGGCAGGCAGACCTTTGAACTTGGGACAACCCCATTGCCAGAGGGTGGAGGTACATTTTTCAAGACAGGGTTTCTCTCTATAGCCTTGGCTGTCACTCTGTAGATCATGCTGGCCTCCAACTCAGAGATCCACCTGCCTCTGCCTCCCAAGTTCTGGGACTAAAGGCATGGGCCACCACTGCCTGGCATCTTACACTATCTTGTCCATGAACCTGGGGCTTACATTGGCAGGTTCTGAAGGCCATGTTACTTGTTTGGTGCTACATGGAATGTGGTTTGGGAAATTCTCGGTGTTGAGAGGTTAAACCACCAGTGTTTGTTATTCCTTAGTGACTTCTTCAAGAGCAGGACTAGCAGGTGCGACATCAAGGCATCGAGTCCTCGGAGGTGGACAGGAGTCAGCAAGCTTTGGTGAGAGAATTATTCAAGCCTGGAATATGTGTCCAAGAGTATTGTGCCTATATCAGGCTACTGACCATATCCTCTCAGTTTCTGCCTGTTGGAGAGGCTTGTCTGGACAGGCAGGGTGTTTGGTAACGTGGAGGGAAGTGTGAGGGAGCCTGAGCCTGCTTTCTCACTTCCCTTCCTCGCTTCTCTGAGCTAACCACACCATGACTCAGGTGCACACTACCCTCCACTCCCCCATTTTCAAGAGGAAGCTCCTGGGCTGGGGACCTCTTTTGGGCTGGCAGGATGGCCGGCTGAGCTCTTGGTCTCCTAGTCCAGGACATTGCTTCTCATCAGTCTACTGTTATCCAAGCCATTATCTTATGAATTTCCCGGAAGCTGGGACAAGGAGGAAACAGTTACTGGAGGAATTGTAGGGAATTCAAATAGGGAATGAGGCCTTGTCTTGGTTTGCTCTAAGAATTGATAAAACGCAGGGCTGGAAAGATGGCTTAGAACAACAACTCTCAACCCGTGGGTTGCAACCCCTTTGGGGGTGGGTCAAACAACCCTTTCACTAAGGTAGCTTAAAATCACAGGGAATAAATTAGCAATGAAAATAATTGTATAGTTCGGGGTCACCGTAACTTAAGGAACTGTAAAGGGTAGCAGCATTAGGAAGGTTGAGAGCCACTGGCATAGTGCTTAGGAGAACATATCATAGTCCCCTTCGCAGACTGTGGTAGTTAGGAGAGCTGACCCTGAGGTCATGAGAGCAGGAGAGCTGGGGCCCTGCCCTTCACTGGCTGTAGCACTCAGGAGAGCTGATCCCGTACCTCCTCTGGACAACACAGTAGAGCTGGCCCTGATGGTGAAAGCACAGGTGAGCCAGCTCCTCACAGGCTGTAGCACTTGGGAGAGTAGACCCCAGGCCTTGACTGGGCAGCACAGTAGAGCTCACTGTGGAGGCACGAGTGTAGGTGATCCAGCCCCAAGTGTATGAGAGCCAGAGAACTGAACCTGCCTTCTGCCAGTGGTGGCCTAGGGTGGCCTAGCAGGAGCAGTGCTGGAGAGCTGACAGGCTAACCAGCTCAGCTACTACTCAGTTCCAGATCTAGGGCTTTGAGTTGGCCCACCCCCAAATCTACATCATTTGTGAACTGTTGGGGCATGTGAAAGGGCCATCCTGTTGATCCAAAACTGCATGATCTCCATGACACAGGGCAACAACAGGATAACTGGGAGGAGTCCTGATGAGGATCCAATATTGACGGAGTCACAGAAACCAGAGACCTTGAATCAGACCAATGACTCATTGCAATGAACATTTGCAAGTGAAGATGTGTGGACAGAAGGGTCTACTGTGGGACATACTGACATACTACAGCTTCTACCATAAGATGTTTTCTATGCTTTGTTCTGTTTTATTTTGCTTATTTATTTAGTTTATGTGTTTTTTTATTTTGTGGGGTGGAGGGCAGATGGGGGGGGATAGGGTATCAATATAACTTTTATTTGCCAGATGTAATTGTCATCTTGGAGGCTTACTGCTGAATAAGCTTACCCTTTGTAGTTCTGGTCTGGTTCAATTCAGCTGTTCTGACTCAATCTCCTCTCCCAACTGACTGATTCAAACTGGCTTCTCTCAACGTCTGACTGAATTGCTCTGCTTGGCCACAAACTAACTCTGGCAATTTGTTCTAATCTTCTGGCCCCTTCCTATTTTCTGTCTTCAATGGCCTCTGCTGACCTGCACTGTACAAACTGTACAAACTGAACAGAACTCACAAAGGAACTCAACTGAACTCAGCTGTGCTGCATGAACTGATGGAACTGCTGCTCTTAAGTAGCCTCTCTTGTCTGTTCTCATGAGAGTTGACCGTATTCTATCTCTGACAATTCTGTCAAGTATTTCTCTGATTCGTCACTTTGTCCTTCAATTAGACATTAGTTTCAAACATGACTGTTTCCTTCTACAGACAAACTTTATCTTTATTGTTTGGGATTAAAGTTACTAAGGATATGTCTGATTCCAGCCAAAGGGATTAAAATGTGTCTGTATTCCAGCCAGATCACACAGACCTTGAAGGTCTTTGGATGTGATCCCTTGCCAGAGCGGCAATGCTGCTAGATTAAAATTCCTCTACAACCAGGAGATAAGTGGGACTGGGCTGCATGATTGAAACTCACAAATAATCAATAAAAAGTTAAAAAAAAAATCACAGAGCTCTTGTAGAGGATTTGAGTTTGGTTCCCAGCACCCCACAATAGGTATCTCAACATTGCCTATAACTCCAGCTCCAGGGGAGCTCATGTTTGACCCCTATGTATACCTATACTCAGATGATCATGCACACACAGATCTCAACATTGCCTATAACTCT
>JADRCC010577243.1:14247-25522 GCA_019843855.1 Hylomyscus alleni
ACTCAGATGATCATGCACACACAGATCTCAACATTGCCTATAACTCTTATCATCGTCCAAACCCCTGCTCTATATGTAGAACTGTCACTCTCTCAGAGATGGATATAGAAGAGGCTTGATGTCTTGTGTCCTCTGCTAGCCAGAATGTGATGCATATTCTGGAACTGATTTCCAGTTTCCAGTGGCTGTGGAGGGTCAGAATCATGGGATGCACCAGAGAGACTCCTGGCCAGGGGCTCTTAGGATCAGTGATGAGGATACCACTGTAGTGTCTTTGCCACTATTGGTAGTGCCTGTGTAAAGTAATCCCCATTGGAACCTTGTCCTGCCTACAGGTTGTGGCCATGTGGGCCAGCGGGGATTGATTTGTTCTGTCCATCTTGAGTAGGGATTGATTTGTTTTGTCTTGTTTGTTTGGTACTGTGCCTTCCTTTCTTTCTGCCCTCAAAGTATCTCAGTTAGCACTACAGAAGGCCCACTAAGATCGTGTTGATTATGAGGTAGAACTGGCCTCTTGGGGAATGCCGTGGCTTTTGGTGGTGGCCGGTGAAGATGTTGCTTTGTAAATATAGTGGAGGGCCTCCCGTCTCATCCTTAACTACACAGTCACCCATTTTGAGTGACCACAGTTTCTTTGTAGGTATACTGTTGCTTATATTGTGGCCATTGTCTGTCACCCAAGAGGGGAGTTTCACTTCAGGACTATTCTTTAAAGAGTCATCTGTGGGCTTCCTGGGCACTGTCCAGGTCTATGAACCACATGGCCCTGTCAGAGCTCAGGTATGTGTTTCTAACAAGTATCCCATGTCTTTTTTTAAAGATAAAGCTACAGAATTTGGCAGAGGACTATTACTCCTTTAGTGTGAGTATGCGAGCAGTTAAGTTCAACGCACTCAGTTCCTTCACTCTTAACTTTCCCTACCTCCAGTGTATTCTGGTGGAGCCTCCTCTCCTTGTGGCTCAGATCCTGAATTCTAGCTGCCCCCAAATGGGAATGAAGTTTTCCCTCTGGACCCCAAGCCCCACCTCCCCTTGCTAAGAGTAAAAGAAAGGAGAGGAAATGTGGTTGCCTTCCACAGGCTGACCCATCGTGTTGGATCTGGAGCTGGTGGGCTAGTAGACAATCTCCAAGGCTACCTTAAAGGGGTTTTGCAGTGGCTGCAGGAGAGTCTTCCCTGACGGATGTCAGTCATCCTGGGGATCCTTGGGTATGTTTACCTGGCAGATAACCAACACTGCTCATGGATCGCGCGCAGCCTGTGTTGTCCCTCTGCTGAGCACAGACAGCTATGTCCTTCACTGAACTGCCCCCATCTGTTGTTTGGTTTCCTGTGGAGTGAGGACTTTTTGACTCTGCATCACCCTTGCTTGGTTCCCTAAACCACCTCAGTGACTTCTGTTCCTTTCGTCTCCATTTAGCCAACTTCTGTCCTAGATGTCTCTGTTGTGGTTCTGGCTTCCATATGGCAGCGTGACAGCAGGGGATTGGGTTGGCCCTGAACTTGCAGCTTCCTCACTGCCATGGGACCGGGTCATTTTACCTGGGGTTCAGCCAGCAGCTGTGTTTGCTGGCACAGACTCAAACTGCTTTTGTAGACAAGTCTTGGAGGGCAGCTCAGGAGGCTTATAGGATACAATCTACCAGGATACTCCTTGATGTTTCACTGTAAGGGACTAGGGCTTGTGTTGGGAAATTACCAGAAGAAATGCATGCCCTGGCTGCCTCTGTGTCCAGGGAACTTCTCAGGGGAGGTGAGAGCCACAGTACAGAAAAGGAGTCAGAAACTTATTCTTGAGCTTGAGCTAATTTTCGGCTACTGCCTTGGACTCTGCGGCTGGTGGCCTCTTGAGTAGAGAGACAGCTTGGAAAATTCATTTATTCTTAACATTGGGTATGAACTCTGTGAAGTGTACAGACTTGTCACAGAGGGCAAGGTGTGTGTAAGACATGGTTTGAGAAGGTGAGAGATAGATTTATACCTTTGTAGGAGTGACCAGATTATCCTGCACAAAGAGCCCACCATACAGCAGAAAAACCTCAGAAGGGCAGCGTACCCCAGTCAGCATGAAACAGACCTGCTCAGGCTTCCCCATCATTGTGAGCACAAGGTTAAGTGAGATGTCTGTCATCCACCCTGTTTCCTAGACCCTAGGAGCTAACTCCAAGAAGACTAACTCCTTTCCTTGTGTCCAGAGTCTTTGGGGACAGTGCTGGTGGGCAGGCTGGGTTCCTTCTGCAAAACCCCTGCTAGAGCAGCCTTCCCATGCCCAGGTTGTCTTGTTTGTCCCTTTGTGCTTGTCATTCCTGTCTGTGTGAGTGTTAGGCATTCAGGAGGCCACCATGCTCAGCCTTGGGAGGACTTTGACATTGTGTTTAGGTGGGGACATTATTGAGAGTGTGCAAGGGTGAGAACCGGAGGCTCTGGCTCTTTAAGGCTGGACCTTCTAGTGAATTTTGGCAGAGGCCATACTGAGTGTTTAATTTTAGGGCCAGGGAGGGGGCTGGGGAAAAGTCCCCAAGCATCTGGTTTATGTTAAGCCCTTCCTTTAGAAAAAAAGGCTGTGTTTATGGTTAAAAATCCGCCAGAGATCGGTGGGGGTGGGGAACTGGGGGGGGGGGAGTGTTGAAAGGGATACCGTTATCCAGCACCGGGCCTTGAACACAAAGCATGTAGCCACTGTCTTGTCCCCTGACCCCATCTCAGCCAGCTGGTTCCAGCTCTGAGAAAAACGGCCATACTGTTTTCATCTCTGCCATTAAAGCAGGATGTTTGCCTTCAGACAGCCTCCAGCAGCTGGACTTTGCCAGGCTGAGGCTGTGTCCCTCGAGCCTCAGCACTCCCAGGAGTTGGCTGCCTGTCAGCTCATTTGTCTACAGTCTGCTGTCTGCCGGCCCTGGGTGGGTCAGCCACTATTGGGTCAAAGCAGGGGCCACAGGAAGCTGCAGGGCGGCTCCAGCGGGCCTTCCTCCTGTGATCCCTATATGGACTGTCAGAAGGCCCCCGAAGTCTGTCCCCTCTGCCAGTAGAAAAACAGAGGGCCAGACGCATGACCAAGCTCTTCCAAAGTCTCACAGCAAACTAGTGTCAAACTAAGGATTCAAACCAGACTCTGGATTCGAACGTCCTTTATGCTCCTTGTGGCTCTACATGGCTGTCTTTTGTTTTGTTGTTCAAATTACCCATCTTTTGCCTCTCGGCTTTCCAGGCACCCAAGCACAGGCTCTGGGGACAAGAGATAGGGTCTTAAAGATCCATGGAGAAATTTCACCAGGCTGTGCCCATCTCAGAGGCTGGGTTTGCTCACTGTTGTCCTTCCACAGTAGCCTGCGGGAGCTACTGAGTGAGTGATGAGATTGCCTGGCTCTGGAGGGAGGGGTGACACAGGTGTTCCAGTTGGAACCCGTGCTTCTGGAAGGGTGCCAGGCATGAGTCTGTACTAAAGCTTGCCTGGTTCCAAAGCCACATCCTGCGTTCTCCTGTCTTTTTTCAGCCTTGGTAATTACCCAGCTCTTCCGGAAAGCTAGACGCTCAGAGCTTCCTCTGTCCCATCCCTTTAAGTTATCGATGAGGAGACAGACCACCAGAGCATCCAAACCAGAGTGGGCTCCGACCTTGCTAATGTCTCTTCCAGTGTTGGGAGCTGAGTGTAGGATGTTGGGACTGAGGTAGAGAGGGAAGTCTGTGTCCCTGCCCTTTTGCCTTCCTGTCCTGGAAGATGGCGTGTGGGGTGTGATTTCTCCAGTGCAGGTAGAGTGTAGTGGAATCTAGGCCTCCAGGATTAAGTTGAATCATTCTCTTGTGTCTTCCTTGAAAGGGAAAAAAAGCAGACTGGAGTGGCTCACTTCCTTCTGGAGAAAAACTGGAGCCTGAGTCACCCTGGAGTCAGGACCTGGGGAGGGGCCCCCCAGTTTGCTTTTCTCTTCTGTCTATGGGAGAGGTACTTCCCTTCTGCCCAGCTGCCCGAGCAGAGGGCAGGGAAGGGCCTGAGGCAGTGTAGCTGTCCCTACCTCCCCCTGTCTTGGGAGGTCTTAGTCCTTTTCTGGAGCTGGAAGGGAGGAAGGGGCTCATGTGACAGTCTAACTCCGGGTTCTTCAGTCTACTCATTTGAAATGTTTTTGGAACCTGGTAGAAGTGGACCTGTTTTTATGTTTGCCCTTTTGTGATTGGTTTGTTTCACTTCAGGTTTGTCCCAGTAGAATCCTGTATCAGAAGTAACTTTTTAGGGCTGAATAATACTCCATTGTATGTATTAGCACATTCTCTTTATCTGTATATGTGTTCACAGATGGTTGAGTTACTTCCATATCTTGGGTATGGTGAACAATGTTGCTAGGAAGTTGGGTGGAGAGTTGGGTCTTGGCATCTCCCTGTGTGTGCCCATGGCATGAGGTCCTTTGTGCCCGAAGGGGGGCTTGGCAAGTCAACAGAAGGCCTTAGACACTACTCCATTCTCTTCTCCCCCTGACTGGGCTTATCATGGTAGCTGTTTGTAAAGGCCAGGGGACTGGCCAGCTGGGTCCCCAAGGACACATCATGTCTAGCGCTGGCTGCCACACAGTTCTGGGGAAGTCTGAAATTGTATAGCTAACTTGAAGTTTCGGTATCTTCTATTGAGAGAAGAGATATTGGGAGCCAGGTCCCCACCCTCTGCCTGCCTCCTCTTCTTCAGCCTCAGACTTGGGGAAGGGGCTCACACCCTCCTGGGCACCCCAGGGATTAGTGGGGGCCCCCCAGTTTGCTGCTGTCCCCACTTCCTTCCTTTATCCCCAGCTTTTTTTCTCTCTCAAGGTTAGCGTATGACACATTCTTGGCCCGAGAGTTAGATACACTAATGCAAAACTTCCTAGCTTCCCCTGGAGCTGAGCACCATCTGTTTCTTTAACAGCAGGCTCCTCTGTCCTGATTCCCGCTCTCTCAGAGGCTGCTGTAACCAGCAGGTGGTTGGCCCCTGTTTTTTCAGCCTCTTGATACAAGCCCTTTCAGACAAGTCAAGTGTAAGGCAAACTGGTCTCTGCCTGCTGCTAGTGTGGGCTTAACTCCAAGCAGCCAGTGTTCATTCCTGACCCTGCTCCCTGCAGAGATCTGCATGTGGTCCCCTCTGGGCTGCTTCATGCTACTTATAAAGCATGTGCCTCCTCCATAGTGGGCCTGTCAGCTAGTTGGAGATCCCTGGAGTGGGACCAGTTTTTATTCTCTCCCAGAGCCTAGTAGTAGCAGGTCCAGTAACCTGTACAGATACTTTTGACTTATAATGAGGTCGGTCACATTCCCAATAAAACCTTGGGAACTTGGAAATAATTCTGCCGAGATGCAGGTAACACAGCTGACTTACCCATCATTCTATGTACTAACTTACCCAATATAGTAGCTTAGCAAATGCTACACTGCAGAGCACTGGTTGTGCCCCCATTCCTCCCCCCACTTTAAAAAACACTTTAGGTATTTAATATTTCCTTATTTATGTGTTCATGTGTGTGTCTGTGCATGTGCTCAAGGAGCAGTGGATCCTCCTGAGCTGGAGTTCCAGGCAGTTGTGAGTTGTCTGATGCAGTGGGAATCCAACTCAGGTCCTCTACAAGAATAATGTGCACTCTTAACTGCCGACCCATGTTTCTGGCCCAAGATTTATTTTAAGTGTTTGCATGTGGTATATGCACGTGAGTGCAGATGGCCAAAGAAGCCATGAGAGGGGGGTAGATGCCCTGGAGGGAGAGTTGCAGATAGTTGTGAGCTGTCCAATGGGACTGCTACAAACTGAATTTGGGTTCTATACAAGAGTAGTATGAGTCTTTAACTACTGAGCCTTCTCTCCAGCCCAGTTGTCCCCCGTCCCCTTGTGAATGCATTGCCCAGTGGTGTGATGGCTCACTGCCCACTGCCCAGTGTCACAAGAAGATTGAAAATCACCAGCCTAGGGAATGATCAAGGTTCAGAATTCCAATATGGTTTTCTGCCGAATGCAGAACTCCTGGAAAGATGAAAACCTGTGAAGTCCAATCATAGGATGGGATCAGCCTTTGTACTGAGTGGATGCCCAGAGATGGCAAGAAGGCAGAGGAAGTTATCTAGTGTTAGTGAACTCTAGCTTTGAGTTTGGGACCAGCTCTCTCTCTCTCTTTCTCTTAATAAATATTGCATTTGGTATGTATGTGTACATGTGTGGGTGTGAGCATGATCCTTATGAGAAAGTCAGAAGACAACTTGGAGGAGTTGTTTCCTTCCACTGTTCGAGAGATGGAACTCAGGCTGGCATGTCTGGCAGCAAGCACCATCCCTTCCCTCCCCATGCTGTCTCTTTGCTAACTGTGTTACTTAACCCTCCTGAGTGCTCATGTTTCCATCTCTAAAATGGGGATCGAAGCAACCTACCTCTTAATAAACTTAATAAAAACAGTAAGTGTGACCCTTGGTATAAAGTGCTGACTTTATAAGGGCCAGCTGTCGTTGATACATCCCCTGCACTAGCTGGGGAAACCTAGGGAGGACGCTGCGGGAAGGCAGGGCCTCCCCCCACTCTCTCACCCCCCATGCTTTTCCTTTGCTTCCCCTGGGTCTGTTCTTGGCCAGGCTGCTTGAGAGGAAGAGGGGACAGGTGGCAGGCAGGCTCTTCTGTATAAAGGGAATTGCCTCCTCCCTGGGCAGAGAGGAGTTGCTAAACTCTGGCATGGGGCTGGCTGTGTGCTCTCAACTGGGATTATGTGTGAGGGTGAGAAGGGGTCCCAGAATGCTTTGGGCTTCATTCCGATGTGTTGTGTGCTCTGATCTTGAACATCCTTCCTTCCCTCCAGCTCCAGGCATTTGACGGAGAATCCCAGCTTTTCTGGTTACTATGTTACTGTTTCTCTGGTGGGCTCTGCTTTTTTTTTTCCTAGGTGGCACACTTCAGAGCATCTCTTCTCTATCTCCGTGCAGCCTGGAGGGTATGAACTCTCTGGAAATGGGGGACATTGTAGAGGAAAACCTTGTCTCTAGTGGTGGACCCAGAATTAGAACTCAGATCTTCTGATGCCATGTGTCCATGTTCCTGCAGATACTCCTTTAAAGCACGGAGAAGTGAGGGGTGACTCACTCAGGCTATCTTAGGGGCCTGTAAAGAGCAGCTGAGCTGACAGATGGTGAGGTGGAGCCCCAGGTGTGCCTTCTGAAAACTAAGACCCAGGTGAGCCTGGTGGGCCTTGGGCTTCGTCCCAGAGCCATTGAGCATCAACAGGTGTTGGAATGCAAAAAGATGGAAAGGCATGTTTTAGGTGGCACAGGCCAGGTTGGGTGGGTGGGCTGCAATGCCTGCCTAGGGTTTGAGGAAGTCCCATGGATACACAGTGTCCCTTTGTCCATCTTGATTGGTCTGGAGAGCCTTGTAGGAGCATGCGCAAGGCTGGCTGGCTCCCCAATTCAGAGGGGAATGTGTGTAGCTGCTGCTCGACTTGTTGGCCGAGTGCCTGGGAGGTGACCTTTAGGTTCTCTTCACCCCCAGCTTACTGGAGGCTCTCACGGCTCACAGGGTGGTTTGGTTGAGTGTAGGTGAATAGCAGGAACCACCGCTGAGGTAATTGTAGGAGTATGACTGGGCACAGCGACTCTGTCACCTTCCCCTTACCTCCCTTGTGGGCTCAGCTTAGATCTGATGCCCGGTGGGGTAGGGATGGGATGGTCTCTGAACTCTCCCTCCTGGAGTGTGTCTAGGGTCCACTCACTTATCTGTCTTCAAAGGCTGCGTTTGAGTCACCTGTCTTAGGTCACCCTTTGTCTACATCTGCTTGCAGCAGTGTGAAGTCTCTTTCCCAGATGAAGATATCCTTCTGTGCTAACCCACACCCACATCTCACACCCACCTCGCCACCCTTCTATTTATTTCAGCTGAAATCCAACCAGAGATATTCAGTGGCTTCCATTGTTCTCAGGGAAAATAATCTCAACATGCGGCACCCAGGTTCCTTGGGCGTCTGGCACTGCGCTCGCTCGCTCGCCTCTGGTGCTAGCCACAGGGGCTATGTTTGTTTTCTTGGTGGGTTTTGGTGTTTTTTTTTGAGTTCTGCCCTACCTAGAGCCTTGGTTGTTTTGTTTCTTCTGCTTGCATGGCAACTCTCCTTACCCTGCAGTCTACATGTGCAGCTCAGTTCTCACTGTCGATGTAATAGGAATGGCTTTTATTGTCAGCCCACCCCCTTTTAACTATTATCAGAGGGGTCTCTTTTGCAAACTTTTCACCTAAGTAGCACCCTTTAGAACAGGGGTCAGGTCTCTTTAGAACAGGGGTCAGGTCAGAACGCAGCCATGAGCTCATGCCTCCGCAACATTTCTTGCGTACGCACTTCGCTTGCCGTTTACTTACGTCCCCTGTGAAACTCTAGGTTCTCTGACCTAGGAACAGTATCAGTACTGACTGAGAACGAATGAATGGACAAATGAATGAATGAATGAATGAATGAATGAATGAGTCAGCTCCAGCTCCCTGAGGGAGGTGAGAAGAGAATGGGCTGATCAGGAGGATCTGCGTTGGCCTGCTTCCAGAGAGGCTGCTGACAGGGGGCCAGCCCAAGCCCGAACAGGGCGTTGCTCACACCCTGGCATCCACACCACCAGCTTGGCTGCCTCTTTAATTATTCATTGTCTTTCTCAATGGGCTTTGTGTTCGGAAGCCAAGAGTCAAGAATTCAAACCCACTTTCTACCTTCCCAAAACCGAGCCTTAGAAGAGAACCCTGCCCGACCCGACCCATTCCACATCCCCAGGGAGCCACAGGGCCAGCGCCCCTCTTCTGGCTGGATCTGAGCACTGGAGGTGATCCTTCGGTCTGTGTCCTGGGCTGCCCTTTAGCTGCCCTCTTCAGTCTCAGACTGGGGACGAACTAAAAAGGTCTTCCCATGGCTGTATATCCCTATCTAGATTTCCTCCAGGGTGGCAGGCAGAGCTGGGTGGTCAAACTGTGTCTTTATGGCTGGATGGCTTTCCTGGAAGAGACTGAGCTGCCCCATGAACCACACACAGTAGAGGTCTCAGTCCAGCCAGAGCAGTTGAGGTTGCCTCTTAGCCCATCTCCTCCTTTAATGGAAGAACGGGCAGCAGATCAGCTGAGGTGACTCATGCCTTAGTGAGTTGGATATACATACTGAGTGAGCCGTTCCCTAGGCGGTCCTAATAGCCAAAGTCATTGATTGGCTTCAAAACCTGATTGATTGCCTCTGCTCCTCTTGGGACTTGAAGCTGTTCTCTTAGCCCTCAGTGTCCCTCTTTTAGGTGAGGCTGTGACACTGTGTTTTCCTCTCCTCAAGGTTTGGAGGAGGCTGCAGTGAGAGCTGGCCTGGGACTGCCAGGAGCCCCTGCAGTCCAGGAGCCCTCCTAGGCCAATGAGTGTTGAACTTTGATCTGATAGGACAGTGACCATGCTGACCCACAGATGACACCCCTGGCTCTGCTCCGGACAGAGGTCTCTGAGCATCCCAGCACAGTCAGAAAGAGTCTGCCAGATCTTCAGTTCCACATTTCCACAGAAGTGTATCTGTGCCTTAGCTGCCTGCCGCAGGTCTGTCTGCCCTGTCTCTGGAGTCAGGCTGGTCACGCTGAGGGGTTGGCTAACTGCCAGGGCAGCAAATCTGGGCTCCCAGTACCCACTGACTGCTGATGGTTCTCCCAGACAGTCTGGGAGTGCAGTGATGGTAACAGGCCCATCAACTAGACCATGGTAAGGGTTGGTTGGCTACTTCTCCTTACCTAAGGGGTTTAGAGTTTCTATGCTGCTTTTTGTGTGCGCGTGCACACGTATGTATGTAGTTCTGGGAACTGGGAACTTGTACATACTTGTCAACATCTAACATGGAGCTATATCCCAAAGCCTCTGTGGACTACTTTGTTTGTTTGTTTCTTTTTTTTCAAGATGTGTAGCCCAGGCTGTCCTGGAGCTCCATCTATATGTAGATCAGACTGTCCTCGAACTCAGAGATCTGCCTTCCTCTGCCTCCTGAGTGCTCAGATCAAAGGTGTGCACTGCCACCACCAATGCTTCCACCATCCAGCTCTGAACTAGTTTTTAAAGTGCTGATCTGTAACGGTGTGTACTCAAGGAGAAGAAATGTGACCAGACCTCGGGTTAAGGGAGTTGAGGTAATTAGGTTCTTTGATCATGGCCCATTGGCTTCGAGGGTCCATGCAAGATGACTGTTTGACCATCACATTTCCCCTAAAGTCTCCCCACAACAGACCCTCTGGGGCTCCTCCACTCTTTACCTGCCAACAGTGCAATCCAGTATCCAGCAATGGGAGAAAGGCCTGGATTGGGGTTGCTGGGTTATCGGGTGGGTGCACATTGAGTCCCTCATGGGATACAGAGTCCCCTGGTCACCCAGCATCCTCCAGGTGCTCTCCAGGGTTCACAGAACCATTTGGAGTAGTTCCATGAGCCCAAGATGGTTCTCACAGTCTCATTTGTTCATGTTCTCATCCATACCCTTTCCCTTCTTGCATTTTAGACTTCTTTGCTAGCCGGGGAGTAGTGACACATGCCTTTAATCTCAGCACTTGGGAGGCAGAGGCAGGTGGATTTCTGAGTTTGAGGCCAGCCTGGTCTACTGAGTGAGTTCCAGCCAGGGCTATACAGAGAAACCCTGTCCCGAAAAACCAAAAACAAACAAACAAATAGACTTCCTTCCCTGCCAGTGGTGTTCTAGGCTTTTTGCAAAGACAAGTTCCTTGAACACCCTGTACCACTCAGCAAGAAAGGTATCTTAGAAACTGGGGCTCAGAAAGGTCAGGAATCACTTTAGACCACAAGGTCAGTAAAGGGGCAGGCCAAGAGTGCATCAGGCCTCCTGTGCCCAGACTCATCTCTTAACCACCAAACATGAGGTCCTTAGACAGCGGGGTCCACAGAGCAGTGGCGTCTGGAGAAAGAGGATGTCTCCACCTTCCCAGAGCATTGGAAGCAGGAGTTCTGGTGGTGGGACACATCTGTACTTACTCTAACCAGTGGTTCTGCTGTGAATTCAAATCGGAGGCCCATTCCCCTGAGATACTTCCTTCGTCCTTCTCCCTTTCCAGCATTGGGTTAGCCTATGCGAGCCCAGATTTTGGCCCAGGCTGCTTTTCAGAGTGTTTGGTGTCTGCTACAGACAGAGATCCATCTCTGTGGTGCCAGAGACCTCCGGGGGATCCTCCCAAATCCCCCAAAGCTGTTGGCCAGATAGGATCCCAGTTGTCTCCAGCCATTACGTGGAGGGTAGAGTTTCTGGACACTGGGTCAAAGGATCCAGATGGGCCTGGGTATGGACTGTGGTACA
>JADRCC010577244.1:7295-28307 GCA_019843855.1 Hylomyscus alleni
AGAGAGAGAGAGAGAGAGAGAAATCTGAGATTTGCTGGCTTCCTGTTCCTAGCTGCTGGAATTACAGAGTTGTTATGTAATCCGAGCCAGCAGCTTGTGGAGATTTGGCTAATAGTTAACTTAATTTCTCAGGAATGTCCTTTTTTTCCTAAGCAGAAAGAAAGTAGAACTCTGGTCAATGAATCAAATGTTGGGAGGGCCAGCTGGGAGGACCTATTCCCACAGGACCCACCCAGCACATGATACTTTGCTCTTTAGTTGCATATTGAGTGCAGGCTAAAAGAACTGTTCCCATTAGGAGAGGGTGGCTCCTGTAGATGAAGGAGGCTTGTACTTTGAATGCTTCCACAGGAAAAGATAGCAGTTGATAAATTCCACCCATACAGTATCGTACTATCATTATAAAACTATAATAAAATGATGGCTTACAGTAAGGTTCTACAACTCTACATAGTATATATTATTATTATTATTATTATTATTATTATTATTATTATTCAGACTTATATCAGTGCCAAAGTGATGAAGGAATTCTCTGCAGCCCAGTGGCTCATCTGCAGTCCGATGGTCACAGAGGCCACACCTGCTATCTGGATCTGGCTGGCTCTGTGGTTGAGACTCCTGGCTGAGTCTCACTCACCCTGATGAGTCACTTCTGCTTTCATTACTGGTGATAAAATTCTGAAAGTTTGCCTGCTCCATCCCTGTCGCTTTTAAAGCCGTGTTTAAAGTGCCCTTTTGAACATGACGTGAAATACGCACTGTTAAGGGAAACATTCAGAGTCAAGAGGAAGCTGACTTAGCTGGAATATTCCATGTGTCTGGGTTCAAAGCCTGCCAGCTTTACCAGTTCTGGCCTCCAGGATGACTTGTTTTCTAGGTTGTTACCTTGGAAACTGAGGCATGAGTTTCATCTGTGTCATGAGGGGACAGTATCAGCGTCATCACTCAAAGATTATTGGGAATACTTAGGTCATGTGGCAGTAGCTTTGGAACAGAAGTAGGAAAATCAAGATGTTTGCAGGGGGCACTGTGGCCGCACATTCCCCAGTGACAGGGACACATTCTGAAAATCGCATTTTGGATATCCCACCCCCCCTCCCTTGCGGTTTTATGCTTCTTTCACTGGGACATAACAAATTCCAGTACAAATTAAGCTATGTTCCTAAAAGATTGGAAAGATTAAGACCTCATTGCAAACAAGAACTTAAAGAAGAAAGGATAAGATTAAATATTGTCCATAAATAAAAATAAAGGAATGTTTCTTTAAATTCTGTGTGTGTATGTGTGTACATGCATGTATGTACATACCATAGCACATGTACAGAGGTCAGAGGACAACTAGAATCGGTTCTCTCCTACCATGTGGGCCCTGGAGATTGAACTCTCGTCCTCAGGTTTAAGTTGTATGTATCTTTACAAGCTGAGCCATCTCATGTGCCCTTAAATGACTATTATGTACAGGGTGTCTCTGTAACTACTTCCCAAGGCATTAAAACTGCTCTAGTAACACCTTCTTCAGCTGCGGAGGAAATCCCACTATGTTCACAGCCCAGGCAGGAGTCACTCACACTTCCTGTAAGGAAGACACGACTTCTCAGTTTTCTGGCCATCCCTTTCTAGCTAAAATTATCTTTCTATCATGAAATATTCAGGGGCTAGGCGTATAGCCTAGGAGAGTACTTGCCTTACTTGCACAGAATCCTGGGTTTGATCCTCAGCACCTCGTAAGATGGGGGTGGGGCACACACGTGCAGTCCCTGCGCTCTGGAAGTGGAGGCAGGAGCATCAGAAGTTCAAGGTTATCCTTGGCTATTTTGTGAGTGTGGGACAAGTATGGCCTACATGAGACCCTGTTTGTAAGAACAAGAAAGGAAGAGAGGGAGGGAGGGAGGAAGGAAGGGAGGAAGGAAGAAAGGAAGGAAGGAAGGAAGGAAGGAAGGAAGGAAGGAAGGAAGGAAGGAAGGAAAGAAGGAGGGAAAGAAGGAAGGAGATAGATAAATAATAAATAAATAAATAAATAAATAAATAAATAAATAAATAAATAATCAGTTGGTCCAGTACAGTGTTTGCTATGCAAGCATTCATAGTCTGAGATTCCCAAAAAGAAAAGGAAAAAAATGTGATGCTATGCATTTATAATTCCAGATCTGGGGAGGCATAGACAGGAGAATCCCAGGGGCCGTTGCTCTCTAGCCAGTCTGGTCAGTTAGTGAACTCCTGATTGACCCACGCTCATCAACAGGTCAACAGTAGGTGAACTCTCGTAAGCCAATACCCCATCAGTCTTTGGCAAGGTTTCGATACATTGTGCCCTTTTCCCATGCTAAAGCAAATGCCCATCATTGTACTGTTTCATTCAGGAATATTTCCCAGTGAGTCCTGTCTGAACTGAAAGCTGCTCCCTCCCTCTCTTTCCCCTTGTTCCTTTTCAAGGCCACTCAGGAAGGCCTTGTGATTATCACTGTGTTTTGTCTTCTGGACCTGTGACGTCCACAAACTCGATTTCCTGTTCTGTGCTTCTCTAGAGACTTTCCTGTGTGGTGAGCCGAAGCATTAAATGTATCTCTCTGTGAACTTTGGGAGACTTCAGACTGGTAGATAATGATGCTTGTTTCCCCAGGAATCAAAACCTCGACAGTGTCTACCTCTTTACTGCCTTCATTCCAGAACACTGCATAAAGCATACTGAGTTAAGTAGGGATAACTTTTCACATGTAAAGTCTGGTTAGGCTATTAACCTGATTACACATCACTATAGACCCTCATGAAAGCAGCTAGCTCTGTCACAGCCCTTTTTCTTCACAGTCCCCTAGGAAAGGTCAAGCACGCAATTAGCAGTTGCCATGAGAAACGGGGTCTCACAAAGAGATACCTGCAATAATAAAAACAAAGGGAAAAGGGGGATTCTGAATAAATATCCCCATTCATTGATTCGTTTTAGCTTCCCAGTAGCCCTTTGAGATGGCTGTTTTCACACTATCCTTTTTCTCACGATTAAAATTTTATTTATATAACTTTATTGTAGAGATTTTAGAAAGCAT
Organism: Hylomyscus alleni; assembly: GCA_019843855.1. Lineage (NCBI taxonomy): Eukaryota > Metazoa > Chordata > Mammalia > Rodentia > Muridae > Hylomyscus > Hylomyscus alleni. The sequence goes on from JADRCC010577244.1 coordinate 10,340, forward strand.
AGGCAAGGCAATGAAAAAGTGACCCATCATTTCCTGCCTCCCAGAATAACCACTCTCATTAATTTAGTGTATATATTTTCAATCTGTCTTTTCAATGTGCTTGTTCTTTTTTGGCAAAGATTATTCTCTGGTGTTTTGCATATTTCTGTTGCTTCACGATTCTAGAACATCCTTCTCTGAGATTTCTGTTATCCCATGACCTAGACATCCTTTACCTAAGTCATCCTCTTTGTTGACTCTTGTGTGGCTCCTGCCTTGTGCATCACTCAAATAAGCAAGGGTGTGCTGAAAAGATCTGCATGGATTATGAACCAAAGGTAAATCAATGTGGTTACATTTCTTCTATGTTCGTTTTTCTTTTCTTTTAAGTTTTTTTTTTTTAAACTTATTATTTATATGAGTAGACTGTAGCAGTCTTCAAACCGACCAGAAGAGGGCGTTAGATCCCATTACAGATGGTTGTGAGCCACCATGTGGTTGCTGGGAACTGAACTCAGTACCTCTGGAAGAGCAGCCAGTGATATTAACAGCTGTGCCATATCTCCAGCCCCATCTTTTTTTTTTTTAAGGAAGACTTCTCTGTATAGTCTAGGCTAGCCTCCAACTTGTGGCAACCCTCCTGTCTCAGTTTCCCTGGTGCTGAGATGACTGTCGCATGACACTGCGACTGCCTCAGTTGGGCCATATTTTTAGTGGTAGGATTTTATGAAGAAAGAAAACAATCGTATCCCTATTCAATTAGGGAAACTGAGGCATGAACAGTTAGGTGCCTTACCCATAATTACATATCAGGTAATTGACAAAACTAGGGATTCCCGACTCAGAATCCCATATGGGAAATAGTTTACCCATCTAATCTGACTAATACAAATTCATGAAAAATAAAGACTTCAGTGATGGAAATAGGACTCAGGTGTTGTCTTAGTTACTTTTCTATTGCTTTAAAGAAACACCATGACCAAGATAACTTGTAAAAGAAATCATTTAATTTGGGGGCCCATGGTTACAGAGGGTTAGATTTCATGACCAACATGGTAGGGAGCTTTGCACCAGGCAGGCAGACATGGTGCTGGAGCAGTAGCTATGAGTTTCCATCTTGGTCAACAACCACAAGGCAGAAACAACCCCCTTGGTTAACAGGGGGTGATGTGGGCTTTTGATGCATCAAAACCCATTGACGCATTTCCTCCAACAAGGCCACACCTCTTAATCCTTCCAAAATAGTTCTATCAACTGGAGATCAAGCATTCAAACACATGAGCCTATAGCAGCCATTCTCATTCAAACCATGACAGCTGTTAAGAAAGCCTGCTGTTCTGGCAGAAGGCTAAAGTCCATTCCCAGCATCCACACTAGGTAGCTCACCAATGCCTGTAACTTGTAGCTTCCGGGGCTCTGATACCCTCTTCTGGTCTCCCTGAGCACCTGCATACATGTGCATGTGCACACACACAATTGTCATTGTTAAAACCCTCCTTCTTTTCTTAAATTGCTTCCCAGCATGTCCGATCCAGACAGCTTGTCTAAAAATCCTGTAACTAAACAGGATATATGCTGCAAACTATGCTGCTTTGCGATTAAATTATTGATGTCTTCATACAATCTGTTTTTTGTGTTGGGGTTTGTTTTTGTTGCTTTGTTTGTTTTTTGTTGTTTTTAACATTTTTTTTCCCTCAAAATAGTAACCATATTGAGTTGTTCTGTGTGTTTGGGAGATGTAGATTTGCTTGCTCGTTGTTGTGAGACATGGTCTTTGTCACTCAAAAATTCTGTGTCTAACCCTTGGTTTTCGATATATTCTAGACTAACTGAAGTCCTCTCCTTCTTTTGACTGTCAGTTATCCCACTGGATCCTGAATCTCTTTACTCATCTATTCTGACTGTGTAGCTCGTTCCTTCCAGATCTAGAACCAATTTACCTTTTTCCTACCTTGTCAAATTTGCTTTTTTTCCTAGGTGATCTGGGACAGAGTGAGCAATGGCTCTGGTCTCTTGTTCCTGCCATCAGCAGCAGACATTGAGATGGGGTCACTGCATCTTCACATACCTGGGCCTGGTGTGCTGACCAGGACCCATGCCCTGTGAGATATGGTTGAGGCTTGCTTGTTGGTATAATACATTGGTGTGTAGTTTCTGCCATCCTCCATAGTCTTTGGGTTATCCTTATCTAACCAGTTTGGATAGCTCTGTCTTCAGGGATCGAAACTCTAGCCTCCTGCTGACAGCAAGCTGGTGAGTCAGGGATAAGCAGTTCAAGTCTGTGCCTGCCCCAGGAGTGTCAAGGAGGAATAGATTCAAGAGATTCCAGAAGTCCCTAAAGGAAACCATTTCAGAAAAATGAAAAAGTATCATAAGCTCTACTGTTGAATGAAAGTGCAATATATAAGATGAAACTTCTCAATTATGAGAGGGAGAGAGATAGCTCATTCAAAATAGCACCTGCCTGGCACATAAGAGGATCCAAGTTCAGTACCCAGAACCCACATGAACAGCCAAGTACAGAGCTGGCAGATAGGTCAGCAGGTAAATAAAGTAGAGCAGCAGGCTTGCACTACTGCCGAGCCTGACAACCTAAGTTCAGTCTTAAAGCCAGATGAGGGTCTGGCTGCTTGTGATTCTGGAAATGGCAAGATGGAAGATGGAAAGAGAAGGATCCTCTGATAGGATCTACCAGGAGCTCACGGGCTGACTAACATGACCTACATGTGAAGTGTACAGGTCTGTGAGAGCCCTGGCTCAAACCAAAGATGTAAAGAACTTAAGGTTGTCCTCTGACTCCCACATATGTGCTGTGCACACACAGACACACACAAACACATAGATACACACAGAGACAGACAGACAGACACACAAACACACAGACACCTCAATTCTAGAAGATTTCATTGGAAGCTGTGGTAGTCACCACTTCATACCCCTGACCAGAACTCTGAGGTCAAATGTAAACCAGTTGAGAGAGACCTTTCAGACAAGTCCACTTCTCATGTGCAAATAGATAAAAGTAGATCTTTCTAGAAGAATAAGACTCTAATGATTGTCACTGGCTCTTGGTGCTAATCATAAGTTTGGTACTACCAGGAGAAATCCATCCCATCCAATATGGACTTTGCATAATGAATAGTCATTTCTCAGAGGAATTTTATTCTAAGGTATCCACATTTCTTTCACTGATGGTCTGTGTGCCCTGGAATGTGACCTGCTAAGTCCTTGGAATTTTTTTTTTTCTTAAGATAAAGGCAAGACTTGAAAGAAGGCATACCTCTGGTCTGCCTGACCAATTAAAAGTTGCTTCTGGGAATATGTTAGGAAATATAACCTAAATATGGAAGATGGCTCTCTCTGTTTCTCTCTGTCTCTCTGTGTGTGTCTCTCTCTATCTCTATCTCTCTCTCTCTCTGTCTCTGTCTCTCTCTCTCTCTGTCTCTCTCTCTGTCTCTCTCTCTCTCTCCCTCTTCCTCTCCCCTCTCCCTACCACCCTTTCTCACATACACATACACACACACACACACACACACACACACACACATATATATATATATATATATATATATATATATATATATATATATACACACACATACAAAAAAAAACACATTTTAAATTAAAAACAAAAACAGAAATGAAGAGCTCTTCTTCTCATCCCACAACCATTTTTTCATACCAAAGTGCAATTGATTTCATGGCTAAGAAAAACATCTTGGTTGGTCAAAAAGTTGAAATATTCTTACCAAATCAACTCATCCTAGGCTCTACCCTAACATGAAAAAAACTCACATTAAAATAATATTGATGTTGATAATTAGTACTTCTAAATGATTTTAAAGGCTTTTTATGCAATTATAAAGGATTTGATTGTCGTAACTTTGCTAAATGCTCTGGTGCCTTCTGCCTGTTGCCCTTGGTCCCTGCAGCCCTGACACATAATTTATTTCTCTTTTGAGTGAACTCTAAGCATTAATGCCCATTAAGAATTTCTGAAACAAAGTCTCGAGATTACTTGGAGCACTGTCAATAAGATTATCATTAATAGTTCTTCTGTCCTAGACAAGGACAGCATTTTGTAACATTGTTTCTATTTGGCCAGCCCCTTCCGAGACTGTATCCTGATTCCCCTCTTCCTGGTGCTTTTCTCCTTGACCTATAGAAACCAACAAGCTCAAGTTGGCCAGCTAGGCCAGCTCATAGTGGAGTGGGAGGGGCAGAGGGTGAGCCCAAAGTGAGATCGCTTTCTTTGTGAAACAACTGTTGGCCATGAGAGAGAGAGAGAGAGAGAGAGAGAGAGAGAGAGAGAGAGAGAGAGAGAGAGAGAGAGAAGATTATGCCTTAGTTCTTAAATGAATGTTCATTTGCTGCCTTTAAAGTATGGCTTTCAGTGCTGGCTTCCTCCCTTCCAGGATAAAGTCAAGAGGGGAGCCTGGTGCCCCTTGATGGCACACAGGAAGTTAAGTGCTTGGTGCTTTGTTTGCTGACTTCAGGCACTGGCGACCCAGATTAGACACATGTTTAGCAGCAGTTTCCTGATAGGCACACCTTCATCTGCCCAAGGAATAGCCTCTTATTTAGTGCAAAATATAGTCGCACAGTGTACGCAATTAGAAACATCTTTAGCAGAAACAGGCCCTAAGCACTGTGTCCCAGGCGAACTGTCTTCAGCCTTAGTTAGGCAGGACTCAGTTTACCACCACTGCCTCTTTTATAGTTCAAGGGATCAAAGCCAGAGCCTCCTCATACATGCTCTGGCCCTGGAGCCACACTGCAACCCTTTCCTCCTTTTATTAAGGAGTCAGAGACTGAGAAGGGGTTAAATTATTTACCCAAGATGCCACACTTGTCTTTGTAGGAAGGGATTCACAGCCCAATGAAAACCATTGGATCTGGGGACACTGCTCTCTTAGAATTAAACCACCAATGTGTGAAGGCTGTGCAGTGCTGTGACCTGAGCCAATTAAATCCCAGATTATCACTGTGGCAATCTGCTCCCTGCTATAGTCACCTGGAATGCAGGAATGTGGGTATGCTGGGGGAAGGTAAAACTAAAGAAAAAAGGATAGCTCTCCCACATCTTAGCCAATGTTTTCTCTACTGTGTTTGCCTTCTTTGATATTTAACAGAGAAGGGACCACAGTTAGATGCCCCCACCTACCCAACCCCCACCTCTGAAAATGCTCATTTAGGAATTTACCACACCAGGGAAGGAAGACAGATGCTGCCCTTCTACACAGAGAAAATACCTCTATACCCCGACAACCACCCCCAAAGCAAGCCTCCTAGCAGCCAATGGAGGAAGTTAATTGATGTAAGATTGGGGACAGATTGGAAATGATCAGATTATATTCCTAAAGCTCTCTCCTCCAGGAGCCTAGAACTCTGAATGTTCCCATTGATAAGCCTGCAGGTGACAAATGTGTGGTATTTTCCTGGCATGTACCTTGATATATCTTGAAATGTTATTGGCTGCACTGAGTCAGGCAAGCTTACGATACTGGAAGGCACACTTTGATTTTTGAGTATTGATGGGATTTGTTGTTGTTGTTGTTGTTTCCTTCTTAGGGTTTAAATCCCTAATTTAAAACTACAACCATAGATGTTAAGAGAGGTTTCAGGCAGTGCAGGGTTTGCATGGCAAGCTTGGGAGCTTGGGTTCTATCTCCCAAAATCTGTACTTTAAAAACCAACCAACAAACAAGTAAGGCATGGTGACACCTGCTTATAACCCCAGCCCTGGGAATCAGGGACAGGACAACCTCAGGAGCTCACTGGCCAGTCAGCCCAGCCAGTGAGTTCAAGGACTGTGAAAGACCTGTAGCAAAAACAGCCACAACAAACAGACACCAGAGATGCGCCTGCACCTGTGTGCGCGCGCGCGCACACACACAAACACACACACACACACACACACACACGCATGACAATTTAGAGTACTTTAAAATATGATAACAGTTTTGAGAAAAGGGCTAGGCTTGACCAAAGCCTAGCCCTTTGTCAGCCAGACTCAAGGGTGATAAGGGCAGATGCGGTCCCTGCAGAATGTTCCCTCTCTTCTAGAATAGTCTAGATTAAGTTTGTCTTCTAGATGTTCAGACTGGAGTTTCTTTGTGTATTTGACTCTCTCCCCCAAACCTAATCTGGGGCTTGGTTTAAATAAGCTGGGGACAGGGCTTAATACTCTTCCCATAGGTTTAAATTATTTACACAACTCACTTCTAAGAGGCACATTGGAAGGAATAGATACCCTTGTTGAGTACACTTTGTAGACGTGCTATCTACACCAGGGTCTTAAAGACTTGCCTTAGGTACTGTTTCCCATCAAGCATTAACTTCCACAGAGAAACGTTAAATATGCTAATTAAGTTTCCCTGGGCCTTAGTTTCTCAGTCTGAAATACAGAGATCATCTTCTTTGTCCTTTTTTCCTAGTCTGTGGAGTCCCAGATACAAAGTATCACAAGTCCAGTAGAGAAAGAAAGGGGACAAATTCAAGCCACCTGCAGGATCAAGATAATTATTTTTTCAAGTGGGGAGGACAAAGGGAGGTTTATAAAATGTCTCATTATCCCACAGAATTTATCTTTCGTGCATTTACACTGTTGCTCTTGCTTGCTTTTTCTAGGGAAACAGAATCCTGTCTTCGAAATAGCTCCTCAGTAAAAACAAAAATAAACAAACAAACAAAAACCCAAAAGTGTAATATACCCAATTAGAGCGCTGTAAATGCAAAATGCGACCTGAGCCAAAAACAAAACAAAACAAAAAACAAAAACAAACGTAGTATTCTTGAGAGGAGGTGTGACTTCATTCTTTTCTTCATTTGATTGGTTAATATCTCTGTTCTAAATAATAATGAAATTTAGGATTATATTTATATAGAAAGGAGTTGCTAGATAGAATACACAAAGCTCAGTAAAATACAAGTGCAAAAGAAGCAGGTTAATGGTGGAAATTCGAACCCAGGCTACTAGTCCATATTTCATCTGCTTCCTTTAGCAACCCCAACACCGGCATCACCTCCGTGTGCCAATACAACACATTAATTGGCAGTACCACAAAACTACAAGACCAAGAGCTTGAGTCATTTTGAAGGAGAAGACCTGCTTTCTCTCAAGAAACAGATATGAAGCTTCTGCTCCATGCCTGTTACGCTAACTCCCTAGATCAGGCAGCTTTCCTGCAAAGAGATTCAAAATCTATTATGAGTGTAATCATCATGAAAAATTTTGATGAGAACACGGTACCACGCTGAATAATAACTTTAAGTAGAAAACCCAACTCGGTGGGATTTTTTTATCAGGCCTTCGAGTGTCAGGAGAAAAATAGTTCCACACTCAGCGAATATAGATAGGTCTGTTTGGGGTTGTGTTCAATCCAATTGTGTGTGGGGGGTTGAATAATCAGGAGTGACAGCCTAAGCGCTTTCTCTTCGAAGTGATTTTACAGAAGGCACCATTTCCAACGGAGAGTGTGCTCGCGTCCCCAGTAATGCTGAAAGGGCACTAATGTATCAATTTATTGGTGCGGGTGTCATGAGCTGGAGTCACAAATCAGACTCGGATTTTAAGATTCGTTCACTCACTGCTGCTGTGGGGGGAAAGGGGCTTTCCTAGGATAAATGAGGCTTCTGAAAGTTCTAGAACACTTCTGCAGTCTCCTTGGAAAATCTTTGAGGGTCTTCACAGAAGACTCTTGCTCGCTCTGCAAAGCTAAAGTAAACATGATGAAAAAATAATTGTCTAGTTTTCCCTCAATAAAAGGGAGGGGGCAGGGCGGGGTGGGGAGGGGCTGGGGACGGGGGCAAGAGACGACAAATTTGAGTTGGGCTATGTAATTTCAGCTTCCTTAAATAAGGCCTTTGGAAAACTTTGGAGAAGCAAGTGTGTGATTTTGGTCTTGGCTCACAACTTTGAAAACTTTTTCCCCTTAATTTCTACCAAAGTTTTTCGTAACAGATCTCTTCCCCGAACGATGTGTTCCATAGTTAAGTAATAGCCCTGATTCAGGGTGCCAAAATTTCCAGCTACTTTTACTTTCCAGAGGAGGGTTAAATAGTTCTCTTGATAACTTAAAAGAAAAAAAAATTCAAGGTTTACCACAGTTCTTAGTCACAAGTTAACTGTTTTCAACAGTTTGATTATGTTTTAAGCCCATGTAGCCCTGAGAGGATCTCCTAAGAAGAATGAAGCCTGAGAGGCATTTAAAGCTTACATACACTGAAATGAAGCTGGAACTGCTTTGCTTATGGCCATCCACTCTGTCAGGTGCCATTTGCCAGCTACTACTTAGTTCCACTTGTCACCTGTCACCCATAAATCATCCTGGGAACATCCAGGGTGCTGACTCACGCATCCTCTCTGTTCCCACCATACGTATCGGCGCTATTTGTAGAGAGTTAGCCACCATTCCCCCTATGGACTTTCACAAATACGGGCGCATAAATAACACTGTGTGTGGTTGTATTTTCTTCACCATGAAAAGCTATGCTTCAAGTGAGCAGGAAGAAGCATTTTCATTGAAAAGGAGACGTGGAATCAATGGCTGTGCCAAATGAATGGCTCCACAGCTCAGCTCACTCTTGTCAGAGCGGGTTGGCATGGCTCTTCTGTGCCTTCTGCCTGCCTATTAACATGATCCCCCCACCCCGTACTGACAATAAAGCTATGAGCTTTCTCTCATCTCCTTGACCTTGGTGTCCTACTTACTGTCTGTGCCTTTGCTTGGTGTATGCATGCATGTATACGTATATGTGAGTGAGGGTGCACATATGTGCGCAGGTCCACGTATAACACACAGGTGTGCGGAGGTCAGAGGACAACCTCAGGTATAGTTCTGATGCTGTCTACTTTTATTTTGAAGATAGTCTTTCATTGGCCTGAAATTCACCTATTAGGCTAGGCTGGCTGACCAGCAAGCTCCAGGAATGTGGTATGCCTTCGACTGCCTTCTCGGCAAAGGAATTACAAACATATGCCAACACACCTAACTATTTTTAAACATGGGTTCTGGGGGCTCAGCCCTTGTATTTGCAAGGCAAGCACTGTGCTGACTGAGCCATCAGCCATGCAGTTAGCTAATAAGAAAGTGGATGAGCTCACTGTCCCTGCCAATTAATGGTTCAAGGCTTTGGGTTATGTCTTATTGATGCTCTCTGTCACTGGCTGAAGGTGACATGTTTCAAGCCCACCACTGCATGACCCGTGACCACGGAGATCCTCATGAGACCTTGCTTGACCTCTGTCTCTGTCTCTTCTCTTGCAGGTATCTCAGTCACGAAGAAGACACACACATGTAAGTAGTGCATTTTGTTTCTGTCCCAAGTTTTCTGAAGAATTGGAATTCGAATATGTCTGGCTGCTGTGGCCCTTCGAGCATAAGCCAATGTTTCCATGGTCAACAGTGGTCATACTTTCAACCTGTAGTGGTCGGATTTGGCACATCTCCACCTGTTTGTGCTGAGTGTGTGTTGATGAGAGAGGTCAGGCATAAGCTGATGGATTCTGGTTTTCCAAGCCACAGATCTCTAGACACACCACAAAACCTAGTCAGGAGGATCAGTTACTTACTGCTCACCTCTCATTCTGGATCCTTCTTAGAAGAGTTTCTGGAAAACCCTGATTTCTTTTCAGCTTCTCTCTCCTTTGCCTTCCCACTAGCTCACAGATGAGCTTGTTTTGTTCTTATGTCTGTGGAGCAGATACACTGAGGGGGATAGAGGCGCTGTTGAACAACCATACATGGCCCATGGGGCCCTGGTAACTGGCATTGATAGTTTGGTGTGGAAGTGTGTGCTGGGTCTATGCTCTGTATTCATCCCACTTCTCAGGGTCAATCGCCTTCCTCAACTGCCTCTCAATCAAACTCCACCATAAACTTACCAACTCACATCAGTGTAAGGTGCTGTGATCTGCAGTCGGATTAATGATGTTTGACTGAGCCTTGACATTCAGGATGAAACACTGTGTTGCTGATGCAAGCAGTCAACCTTCGCTATAGTTGACCAGCATATTATTTAGGCTTTGAATGAATGGAGTCTTTAGAATTTGATGAGTATTTTAGACCATAGATATATGCTACTTACGAGATGTGTTTGGGCATCTATTTTTGGCACGACAGAGGAATAACAAGGATATATTCCCCACATTTTTCTTCATTCAACTTTTTGTATTTTTTTTTAATTTCACGTGACTCATTTGGTGCGGGGGAAGCAATATCTATGTAACCTCAAAATAGTTTCGCTTGTGCCTCAGTTGACTCTCAAAATCTGCTCTTGGGTTTGTCTGTCTGTCTTTCTGTATTTGTAGAAAAGAGAAATATAAGAAATTAAAATTGTTATTTTTAAACATAAAAGAAATATCGTGCAATGAGAAGCTGCCTGACACGTAGGGCCCAGACTTGCAGTTCCTCCATGTGGCTCTTATGGATCAACATGGAATGCTTGTTTGAAGTCCCATGGAAGGTCCCCCCAAGTTAGATGATGTATGCTCAGGATGGCATCTCCACATTTGCAGTCGCTGTGCCCCTCTCCATCAGGGTAGTCTGTGACCCTTAGTTTTTTGGGGTTGTTCTGTCGTTGTTCTTGTTGTTCTTGCTGTTGTCGGTGCATAATTGAGCTCATGCTGACTGAGAGATTGACAGCGCAGGCCACTGAAGTCCTCTGTATATCCGCAGGGCAGGCATGGTACAGAGAGCTTCCTTGCACAGCCTTGCCCATGAGCTCGTCCCTGGCCTGGAGGGACCCACTCTAGAGGTGGTAAGTAATCCAGTCTTTCTGCTAGCTCCGTCCTGGGCCTCTCCCAAGCAGGGGCTGCTGATTGTGCCTACTGTTTATGGTGGTTTGGGGTGTGGACTCCTGGCCACCTAGCAATATACAGAAAGCTACGGACAGTTTGCATTGTGGATTGGCTCTTAGATAAGTGGACGAAAGAAGTCCAGTTCAACTCCATTAGATATGAAGAGGACACCTCAACCAATGAGATAACAGAAGTCAGAGAGCACAGATGTGGTTATTGTACAGACAGTCCATCTACAGAGACATTCAAAGTATTGCCATCATGGAAAATAATTTACAGGCATATATAGAAATTTGTGGAGGAACTTAAGAGACAGCAATGAGAGTGCTGACTAGAGATGGAAAAATTACACTCTAATAGCGGGCAACTTAGCCAGGTAGGGCTTCCCACCAAAGCTTACACAGCTTCATCTCTGTCAACCGTAAAAGATATAGCCAAAAGGGTAGTTTCTTTCTAACCTTGAAGGTCAATCTGGGGTGTCCAACCTTCTGACACCATTACATGGCATCATCATCTACAAAGCTCAGACTGGAAAAACCTCTCAGTTCAAAATGTCTAAGTAAGTTTATGGTTTTATATGGGGCCTCCTTTACACGACCCTGGGCTGTAAGAGGCCTGAAGATTGCAGGTTGGATACCCTGAAAGACATTAAGTATGAAGTACTTGTAGAAAAACTCAGAGTTTGCAAGTGTCCTGGACTGAAGGACTTAAGTTACATGATGTCGGAGTGTTTGGGGAAGGGTAAGATGATATTTAGCTCTTCTGAGTGCCATAGATTCTCAAGAATAAAATATCTCTCCACAACAAGTTGGAAAGAGTAGCGTTCAGACAGCGGACATAGGATTGTGAGTGCCCAGAGAGATTTAACTCTTGGAGCTGCATGAGCTTCTGTAGAAGCCTTCTGTGCCACTGGAGCACAGATTGTTTTTGTCACCCAGCTTGACAGATAGCCCTTGATGTTTCTGGTCTTAGTATCTCTACAGGGCCCACAATGTGTTCTGGAAAAAGAAAAATCAATCAGTTCTTTTTCTAATAGTCATCAGCCAAATGATTTCTTCCTTACAATCCATCAGGTTTTCCTTGAAAATGAAACCGTCCTAACATACTTCATCATTTTCTTTTTTCTTTTTCTTTTTTTTTTTTTAAGATGTTAAATTTCAGCTCCCCTTAAGTCCTCTTGACATCTGTTCTTCCAGAAGTTTCACTACCAGTGAAGTGTATGAAGTCGTTTCTGTACTGGCTCAAATTTTTCACTTTTAGCCAGGGTTCTGGAAACCTTGGTCAAGCCTTGACTGTATAATGGTTGACAACTCAAGTCACCCTGAATTAGTGGTTTCAAATTGAACTTCCAAACTGCCCTCCAAAAGAGATTGTTCAACTTACAAATTAACAGGTAGAGTTGCCAAATATATTATCAGACCAGTGTGTCAGGTCACATGTGCACTACTCAGAGGTACAAGAACTATCAAGTGAACCTCAATCATTTTGACATTCAGATGTGTGTGAGCATGCACACACACACACACACACACACACACACACACACAGACACACACACCATGTTTTGGGGCAAACCAAGTCATAAGTTTCATGAAAGGACATGAGATCGATAGCTTCCAGGAAGTCCCTGAGCATAGTCCTCAGATAAGTCAGGTTCTCCTGAAAGCTTTAACTCTACTTGGCTCAGGGGGACAAGTTAAAGCTTGGAGTTTTCTCATGCCAAGCTATCACGCCCAAATTGGCTGAGAAATTCTTGCATCTGTAATGTTTTTCAATTGTTGATAACAAATGCTGCTAGTAGGTTTTATTAAACGGCATCTTTACTTGTGGGATAGGGACATATTAGATCAATTTCACACTGTGGTGCGGAATTTCAATGGCGTTTTCATGGTGATTATAGAGCTCTGATTGGACACTTGCAGGAGCACTTTTTCATTTTGTTCTCTCACTGGAATGCTCTGGGTTCTCGTTCTGATGAAATAATACGGGGGGGGGTGGATAAAACATTTCACCACTCCCCTCTAGGAATCAGCTACTGTTTAGCTTTTTAGATTTCTTAATTGTCAAGGAAAACTAGCCATTCACTCCTGACTTCCTGACTTCTTAATCTAATTCTGCTTGGACAGTTCTATGTTTACTAAAATGTTATGCAAGGACAAATGTGGAGCTGAAAACCTGCAATGGGAAGGAGGGGCTAGAAGGATGGCTCTGTGGTCAAGAGCACTGGCTATTATGCTCCTCCAGAGGACCCAAGTTTGGTTCCCAGCATTCATATTAGATGCCTCACAACCACCTTTAACTCCAGCTCCAAGAGATCCAACACCCTCTTCTGGACTCTGTAGACAGCTGCACTCATGGGGTAGAAACATATGCATACACATAAATGAAAATTTTAAAAAGAGAGAGAGAGAGAAAACTTGCAATAGGCCACCCCCTCCAGTTGCTGTGAAGATTGACATCATAGAGTTGTCAACAAACAGAATTAAAATGCAGTCACTACAAGGCAGGCCCAGGGGACATTTAGAAGGTCTTGAGGTGGCGCCAGTGAGACCTGAGCACTGCCATTTCTTTCTATTGTCATCTTTAGTTGTATTTCTTATTCTTCCAAGCCAAGTCTGCCCAGCCTCTTTTCTTTACACTCAGAGAGGTGCACATGTCTAGAGGGTACAGGTGACTCAGTGGCAAACAGGCACAAGTCTGACTTTTTAATCTAAAGTTGATTTGTCAACTTTCCATACAACCCGTCCCCCAAATACCAACAGAAATATTGTATCCAAATATTCCAAAATAGTTTAGTATTTAACACTAATTGCTACTGACAGATAAGTTAGTACATCATTTTGTGTTTGGTTGTAACAGGCTAACACCTGAAGTAAATAATTAAAGCACTGTATTATTTATAAATAGATTCTGATTTTCAGCAGTCAAAATATTTTAGCACAAATCTGAATATTTCTTTTAGGCGCTATCTTTTCTATCCCTTTAAAAGGTATTTATTGCACTTATTTAAAATAGAATAGATTAATGCAGTAACCATTCTTCAATGTATCTATATTTTATTATTTCATGTGTTTAAGTGTTTTTTGCCTGCATGTATATCAATGCACACCACATGCACGCCTTGTGTCTAACACAATCAGAAGATAGCTTTGAATCGCCCAGGACTGAAATTACAGATAGTCGTGAGCTGACATGTGGGCGATGGGAATCTACTGCTGGGTGCCCTAGGTTCTCTGGGAGAGCAACAAGTGTTCCTAGTCACCCCTCTAACTCCCAAACCCTGTGCTCACTTTTTATTCCAGAGACATGGCCTTGAATTTGACTTGAAGAAAATGAGTTTTGGGGTCTCTAGTTTTCTTTCTGGGTCTTTGTGAATCCCACAAAATAAACCCAACAATTTGTCACAATTGTTACTCTCTACTCTGGAGAACCAAAATCCCAAAAAGCCCATTTTCCAGTGTGTTCTCCTTTTCTGGCAGCTACTCTTTGATTGTAGAGTCTCAGCAACCTCAGATTTGAGGCCATTCACAGGCCAGAGAAACTCAGGCCATTCTTGGCAAGACTATAGGAGGATGCTTTGGTGGCAGAGCTCATAGGTTGCCTTGACAACCCAATTGACTCACAGCAATTATTATTTCAAGTACTGGCGGGGTGTTTCATTAGGACATTAAGACAGATGTGAGCCTTCTTTTAGTGGGCCTCCATTCTCACCACTTGGTTCATTGACGAATAATCCAGAAAAAAAAATCTTACGTTTATGCTCATAAAGTCACTGGAAGGCTCATTTACTAGAGCTATTAGCCATCCCAGACATAAAGCTTGATGACAGTGGGACATAACCAAAATGCAAATGCTCATGCCTCATGCTGCTCTGTGTTGGCAGGTCCTTTAACCTTGAGGATTCCATAGCATGAGGGACAGAGCTTGGGTCAGACATGGAAAGCAGGGGCACACAGTCATAGAAAACAACTTAAGATGCAAGTATCAAGTACATCTGTTCCAGAAGATTCTACTCGTAACCAGAAAACAAGTTTAGCTGGCATGTAAGAGAAAAGACAAGACTTAGGCTTTCTCTACAGGATCCAAATGCTGTGATCCAAACATCTGGGAACAACCAAGTCAATACAACGACTTCACCTGGGACCCTAGAAACAAACAGCCCCTATTTTTCACCTTCCTTTGTTCTCATTCTGAACAATAACGACATACTCCCTTCAAGAACGACGACGAGATGCGAGAAGCCAAGTGTCTGGCATAGAGTCTGGAAATGATTTCATTGTTTAGAATCAGTCTGTGAGACTACAGCTACACCCTCTTTAGCTGTTCTGTGACCCATCATATTAACAATAAATGGGCTGTGCTTGGCCCTAGGGGTTCTCCCGAGGCGGACAGTTCTCATAGTCTTAAAACCCAATGTCAGGTTGAGGACCTGTGGACTCTGTAGAAGTCCAGCATTTCCATCAGCTATCAAATGCTCGACGCAGAGCTGAACACACTAAACGTTTCAGTAGACTCCAGATTCCTGAACTGACTTTAGGACAAAAGTATTTGTGTTCCTTTCTGTCCAAGTTCACTTTCTATTGCTTTAATTAATACCCATGACCAAAACAACTAGGGGAAAGAAAGGGTTTGTGTCTTTATTCACTCCAATCAAAGTCTCGCATGAAGGAAGTCAGGGAAGGAACCCAAGGCAGGAATCCGGAGGCAGGAACTGAAGCACAGGCTATGACGCTACTCCCTGCCTTGCTCCCCATGGCTTGTTCAACTTGCTCTTTTGTACTCCCAGTACCACCTCCCCTAGGGTAACACTGTCCAGTGTCCTGCCCCCCCCTCCCACATCAATCACTAATCAAGAATCTGTCCCACAAACTTACATATAGGCCAGTCTTGAGGAGGCATTTTCTCTGTGAACGTTCTCCTTCCTAGATGACCCTAGTTTGTCTCAAAGTGACAAAAACCTAATCAGGAGACTGCCTCATAACACAGGCTCCAAGGGTATGTTGAGGTATAGTTACTGACTCTTTAAAATTCTTGGAGAAAACAAAAACAATCTGGCTTACTAGTTACTGGTATGTGATTGGTAGATCTATTACCTAGTTCATAAAGTCTTATGTACTGTTGGCCTGAACTTTAAGAGAGAGTTGGGGGGACTGTGGAGGAAGCTCAGTTGGTAAAGTGCTTCCCATGACAGCATGAGAACTTCAGTTCAGATTCCAGGCATCCATGTATTTAAACAAACAAACAAACAAACAAACAAAAGCAGATATGGCGATGCACACCTAGTGGAGGAGAGGCAGAGACAGAGGATGCCTAGGAGTTTCCTGGCCAGCCAGTCTTAATCAAATTGGTGATCTCCTGGTTCAGTGAGAAACTCTGCCTCAAAAAACAAGATGAGGACAGACCGTGGAAGACATCTGCTATTAACCTTTGGTCTCCCCATACACATGCACACAAATACCTACACCAGGTATGTGTATGAAAAAGAACAGGGGTCAGGGGAGAAAGAGAGAGGCTAGTTATCTATTATAGAAGTCCATGTTGCCTTTGATTCAACAACGAGAGCAACACAATAGTGGAAAGAAAAGTGCTCATAGCTGTGGCCACATCTCAGACTCTATATGTTCTGTTTAATGCTGGCTTTATCTCCTCTCATCTTCTCATGAGCTCCATTGGCTTTTACCCTTGCAACAAGTTTCAGATAAGGAGATGTATCCGAAGAGTGAATCACTTAGCTTACAGAAGTCAAAAAACTTGTTTCCTCACCCTGCTGGTCATGGGCCGAGCCCAGACTCAGAACACAGACTGTTTCTGTGCATGGGAGAGCTGCCCATCTTTAGCATGGACAGTGCCTCATGCTTCGGACCATTTGGTGAGAGGCACTTTTTGAGAGAACTTTACAAATTCTCATGTGTTTTATCATGGCCATGGCTTTTTTTAATGTAGTTCCTATACCACTCCTGTTCTAAGCACACCAGCATGTCCGAGGGACAGGGGAGTTGAAGGCAAAGAGCTCTAACTGCAGCTGGCTTCCTCAGAGTGGCTCTCCCACTCCATAGCAGGAAATAAAGCCAAGCACAACACAGTCATGGCTACAGCTGTCTGAGGTTTTACTTTTAAAAATCATTTTAGATTTTAGTTGCCCTCTGTTAATGTGTGTGTACATGCAGCGCATGATGTCTGTGTGCAGGCATGTATGCTGTGGCACACATGTAGGGACATTAGAGGGCAACTTTGTACAATCATTTCTCTCCATCCACCTTTAAAATCTGGGGATCAAGCTCAAATTGTTAGGCTTGTACAGCCATCTCCTTTATCTACAGAGCCATCTTGTAGGCCCCTGGTGTTGGTTTTGTTGTTGCTGCTGGTTTGATTTGGGTTGGCTTTTTTTTTTTTTTTATCTTATAACTCTTTTATGTATGGGTAGGCTTTTCCACTTGAAGACTCAATTTATTTCAAGATAGAAGAATGTTATTCCTGCCATATGAAAAAGTTCATCCAACCAAGATGGTCTGCTGGCAACTATCCAGCCTTCCCATGTTAAAACGATCGTGTTTTATCTTTTGACCATCCTAACCTGACCCTTCAAAGAAATGAGCAGTCAGTATCACTGTTCATACAACTCAGCTGCTCCCATTTTGAGAACAGCTCGTCTGAGGTTCCTAAGCTTCCAGGCGAGCCAAAGCCCCAACTACTAGCCATGCGCATGTGTGGTGGCGTGAACTGATCTCCTGCTGAAGCAAAAAAGCTCTTCTTTATTGTCAATGCCACGTATAGTTCTCATTCTTTTAGCTCACCTTGATCACTGAGGCTTGATATTTAGTGTCCACACGGACAGTGGGATTCAGCACGCCAAGTGGGATTTCCTTGACACCTCACCCGACCAAGCAAACAAGATTGCAGGCCTGAATACTTGGAGACAAGAAGCTATCTAAAAGATGAGCAGCTGTAGGGTTGGGGAGGTGGATCACCGATCAAGAGCACTTGCTGTTCTTGCAGAGCAGTAGAGTCTGGTTTCCAAAACCCACTCCGGGCAATTCATATATGCCTGGAACTCTAACTCCAGGAGATCCAACACCCTCTTCTAGCCCCTGTGGGCATGAGCACACACATACACAGACATGGAGATCAAAACAAACTAAATCTCTTCTAGAAGACAGCAACTGGGTTTTGCTGACGCTTAATCCTACC
>JADRCC010577245.1:0-15907 GCA_019843855.1 Hylomyscus alleni
ATGGACAGACATACAGAAATAGAGAAGCAGAGAGACTACAACTTGCATACAAAGAGAAAACAACAAAGAGAAAACACAAATGACTAGCTTCAGTGTATTTGAAAGTTAGAAAAATTCCTGTGGAGTTGAAAATATAGATCTATTGTTACTGTGCCTGAGATAGTCAGTGATTTTCCCAGTCATGGACTCAATACTTATATAAAAGCTGTCTGGGATAAATGGGAGTTGAGCAAGAGAAGAAAGAACCTGTGGGCAGTGGTCATGCTTTAGAATGACTTGTTCTATTGACTTGGTGTTTCTTCTGGGTTTGCTTTTATGGTATCACTAAGGTAAGAAAGATTCAATGACACTTCCATATGACAATTTCAATGTCTATTGCAGATCACTTGGCCAAACATATATATTTAAGGGGTAAAGTTTGGTCAATCTAAGGCAGCATTCTGAAAGTGTGTTCCACTGTGGCTATGGAACAACAACAACAACAACAACAATAACACCCTGAGATAAATGTTTGGCTTCTCAAAAATCAAGCCTTTTTTTCTTCATTGTGGACTTTTTAGTTTTTAAGTTCTCAATGGGTACTGTGCATAAGGCATGCATCGAAGACGTAGAAGTCAGAATCAAGTTCTTTAAAACGCTTGTCTACAGAAACATTATCTCAAGAATCATGTCCCAGGAAAAATAAGCTGTAGTTATATGCATAGCACAGGCTGGTAATCTCAGCACTTGGGAAGCTAAGGCTGGAGAACCCTGAGTGGGAAAGCCTAGGCTACATACAGCATTCTAGGCTACCCTGTGGCACATGGTGGAACTCTGTCTCACAATAAACCAGCAAGCAAACTAAGGAAAGTCTACTAATGAAATAAGTTCTCTAATTATATTTTTACCTGCTATTATAGTTGTATTTTAATTATTATTTATTTTAATATTTTGATATTACAATATAATGCATCACTCTCCCTTTCCCTTTCTTCCCTCCAAAACCTCTCATATGCCCATATGCCCCTCCTTATTCTTTTTCAAACTTACGACTTCTTTTTCCATGGATTGTTGTTACATATGTACATACACATACATATATGCATATGTATGGATATGTACATGTGTATATATGTACACATGTATGTATATGTATATATGTGTAATATTAACACATCTTGTGTATGAATATAATATATTGTGTATTTACATAATGTATATATTCCTAAGTACATAATAAACACAACCTACTCAGTCTACATAGTATTGCTTCAATATGTGCTTTCAGGGTTGACCACTTGGTACTGGTGCTCTTCCCAGGAGAAGGCTCTCCTGCTCTTAGCCTTCATCAGATACCTTTAGTTCTTTGTATGGTGTTGAAGGTTCCTGAGCTTCTCTCCTCTGTTCCAAAACATACCCATATTACCATGTCTGTTGTAAAAAAAAAAAAAAGAAAGAAGAAGAAGAAAAAAACAAAATTGAGAGACTCTTGGCCTAACTAACCAAAAAGAAGGGGTAAGGTGAAGATCAAAATTAGAGTCAGAAATTAGCAGGGAAACATTACAACAGACACTAAAGAAATTCAGAATATAAGGGGATACTTTCAAAACCTAAAAGCAGGGCATGAACTTGTAAGTTCAGTCACAGTGGTATCATGCAAACAGAACTGCTCTTAAGACCCTACGATATTTAATGATGGCAGTCCTTCCAAGGGGGATCTTATGGATTTGTTGAGTAGCTTGAGTTCTATCTTTCTGAGAGCTATTCATGCACACTATATGAAAGTGACAGAAATTAATAGAAAATCTCTACTCATACAGGAAATACCCCCACTAAGTAATAAAACACTGAAATTTTATTTTGGGGGACAAAGAGCAGAAGCTTGATATGGGTGGCATAAGGAAGAATTAACGGTTCATTTTCATTTCCTTCTAAAAATAATTGCATAAGGATCTTTTTATTCCATCAGGAAGTACACTTAGCAATGGCCTTCTTGGATTTTGCTACTCACTTTATTAATGCTTTGGGCAGACTTAAAAATAGGCAATGGTATTAATATCTGAGGAGAAAAACCTTTATTGTTCATAAATTACAAACTCACTATCTCAATTGCAGTTGAGTTTTAATGGTTTCCTTTCTAGAAAGACCCCAGTACTTGGTCTTCAGGGGGCAATGCCATAATCTCTGGGGAAATTGCTGAATGGCTTAATGTGTCTGTCCTGCTTTAATTTCTGTAATTCGGGAAGGCCTCATAAAATACAAGCTTCCTTTATGAATTAAATTTTTTCAGAAAGTATTTAAGCTACTTTCTTCTCTTTGGAAATACTTAAGAGTGTTTAACAGTATTAAAACTATTTACTGAACTCATATTGAAAAATAACTGCTAAATTAATCTTAATGGTCTGAGTGTAATTCTTCCAAAGGATATGATGTCTTCACCCCCTTTCCAGTTCTAGGAAACCATCCTTCACAATTGCAAGCAATACAGAGGGAGAAAATGTTTTGTTGGTGGGGGCTAATAATTAGTTACTGAATACAGAAAAATGAGGAGCTAATGCATCACTGTTACAGGAACAAAGCATTTATGGACCACGCTAAAGCATAGCATTCATATTTCAGAGCCAGTACCAGATAGAGCTAAGAATTTGGTAAAAATTTAGTATGTGCCAGAGAGAGTAAAAACCTTATCATAATTATGAGGAAACCAAAAAAAATTATACCATCATGGGATAATTAGCTGAAACATGGTGAGTCATGAATTTTAAGCTTAGAGTGCTGCTGGAATTTCAAGGCTGAAAGCATGAATCACAAAGAACCTTTGCAACCCCTGTCTATAGCTCCTGGAACTATTGGTTAATTAGCACTCAACTAAAACAAAGTAGTCACTGAAATACTATACCACATTGCTACTTTATATGTTAGCTTTCAAAACTAAAGTTAACTTTAAAAGAAGATCAGAGATAGTTTTCTGTGCCTTTGGGGTCTATCCAATATCATCTACGAAATTATACATGTGTGCCTTTGTGTCTTTGCTCATTACTAGAGATTAGCAACATGTATAGCTACTGGTGACCTATATTTAAGATGGGTAGATATAATTTTTTACACCTATAATTCTAAACTAGCCTGAATTTTCATTCAGATAATACCAGTTATGACATTCAAAATAAAAACAATTTATTATTATTAATGAATTCCCAGGTTTCCTGTTTTGTGATTTCCTCAGGCCAGTCACCTATTAATTTTAATATCATTTGATAGCAGTGAATCATGTAATTTATTTTTAGTGTAGTTCTATCCAAAATTCAGCTATAAAGTTCCATAATTAAGAAACAATAATTATATTATGGGCTTTAAAATCAGGTATTATCAGAGAATGGCCATCACATCTTAGAGAAATTGATAGATTACTCAAATAAATTAAACAAGGCACAAGAAGATATAAATGACTTGATTTCATGTAAGAAATGTATAGAATAGGAAAACTATAGAAATGGCAAACAAATTAAAGGTGGCTTGAGGCTAGAACACGAGTTGATTGGGGGAATTGTTATTTAACTTTTACAGAGAATCTACAAGATAATGGAAGAATTTTGAAAGAATGAATAGTGGTTGGGGGTGTGCATCATCATGTATATATTAAATGCCACTAGAATGTACTCTAAAAATGGCTAAGGTGGCATATTTTACATTTTACCAAAATAAAAATATTGTGAAACTGTTTCTAATGTCTTTTCTTTGGCTTGAGGAAGATTACAATTTTAATAGCCCATCCTATTAAGCTAGAAGGTCATAAAACACTTAAAAGCTACCGACTTTATAGCAAGAAGACAACTTGCTCTGATTAGTAGCCTAAATTTTATAAAAGTAAGAAAAAAATAAAGAGTAAGATGTAAACCTCAGTGGAAAGACAGGCATGGCAGAGACTGACCTGGGAGTAGAGCCGAGTGCAATGTTTTCTGAGGAAAGGAAGACATCACAGGCAGTGTTGAAGAGAGCTCCTTGATGGCAATGTTTGCATTCTAACACTGGATGTTGTTGCCTTCATGTAATCCTGGAGTGTGTTTTCTCTAGTTCTTCTGCCACAGCTATAAATAATAATAATGAGACTAGAGTAGTATCATTAGGTTGTTTCACAGGAGTACAATCTGAAGGTGACTGGTTCATGATATCGTGATTCAATGGCAGGTTACTTAGTAAACCCAGATAGATATTCCAATAAAATGTGATAATTTTTATAAGACTACTAATGATCTTGTTGTCAAGAATAATTTTACTGTCTAGGAATTTGACACCATCATTCAATTTTAACAAGTTAATTTTTTGTGTACATTAATTTTTAAGAATTGAAACTTGAGTTGACGATTCTGTCAAGATACATACAAAATGCACTATCAACCCTGTCCTTCCAAGAGCACATTGCAGCCTTTCAATTTGGAAACTATGATTTGACCAAATGATTGCCAGGTGATTATGGTTTGACCATGAAGTGTCTCCCCCAAAAGCTCGTGTGCTTAAGTATTGGCTCACTGCTGCTGGTATAAATGAAAGGCGATTAGATCCCCTGACAAATTTATACTCAGTAGTCCATTGGAAGTTTGATTCTAATTAAAGAAAACATGTCCCAGAGGGCACTTATTTTTATGCTTTGTTTTTTCCTAGTGCCGTGTAGTTTGTTCTTGTTAATTCGCTATATCATACACGCGCAACTGGAGGTGTTCTCAGGTACCTCTAACTCCATGATCTATGCTATCTACTTTCCTTAAATTCAGTATCTGTACGATCAGAACTGAGACGAGTTTGTGCAGATAGCTCTTTAGTCACGATACAGGATAGACTCAGGTCTCAGGTGATCCAGTCTACAGTGTAAACTGAACCTACTGTCTCAGAATCTCTCCACTCCATCCAGAACCAGAGGTTTCCTCTTTCCTGTTCCCTAAAATCCATAAAACCCAATAGACTTACAAAAATCTCCAGTGATGGATTTAATTAGCCATCTTCTCCTCGAGAATGGAAATATAGGTATATACCATAGAAGGTAATCTTTGCTTTATCCAAATGACAATCCTAAATTCTATTACTTGACACCATAGTTCTCTCACCAATGTAGGCATTATGCAATACGTTATTAATTGGTAAATATGACATAAAGATCGGCATTCTAACACAGTTGGGAAAATAAAAATGTACATCCACACTGTAATATTATGAAATAATAGAGAAAATTCTACATGTATATATCATGGCATGCTACATTTTCCACATCAGGCTGGTTTTTTTTTTAAATGAAGAAAAATGGCACGTGTTTTAATTCTAAATACTCAGTATTTCCAACTGCTTGCCACAAGAATGTGTTTATGAATTCTTCATATAGACAAAAATAAGCAAAATATATCTATGAACAATCTGTATTCAGCAATTTTAATGAGATATTTATCAAAATGAAATTATTTGTTTCTACTAGTGTGAAAAGGAAGGAAATGTATCTTTTGTACCCCCATAATATATATATCTTTGTAGTTTTGTAAGTTGGAGCTACACACATCAGCTTTCAAGAATACCCAAGGAGTGTTCAAGGAAAGGCCAGTTTTCTGCTGTGTGATAGCTAAGCATCGCTTTCTAAAGACAGTGCTTGCTGGTGGAAGACCAGACTCACTTTCTGGCCGTTCCAGCTTCATTTTCATTCCCAGCACTGGTCAGCGATCTGCGCAGTCGGCTCTGGCATCTCTCATGCCCATCCCTGGAGTTCCTGAATCTGCCAAAATAACCTTTAAAATATCTTACTAATTATAGCAATTTCGCACATTTTCTTCACTCATTACACAATAAACAATGTTGACAGTCCTTTAGATTTCTTCCGTAATCTTTTTTTTTTCTGCTGAAACAGAACTGAAAGGGTATTTAAAATGTATTTAAATAAGCCAGACATTTCATTTGAAAAATACCTCAGTCATCTGCACACACGATGCCATTTAGAGGGCATTTCTACTTACTAGATCAATTTTCATGGCAAAACTGCATTTCTGGGGATATCATGTGCAAGTGTTTCCCGGAAAAAAAAATGAAAAGATATTCATTTAAAAAAATAAATATGGTTTCTCAGTGGCCCTCTATTTTGTCTTACATTAAAGAATGAGCAACTGTGTAAAATCTTAGATTTGTCTTAAACTAAAATACTCAGCCGTAATCAGCTTACACATGATCCATAAGCCTCAAGTGCGGGAGGAGAGAAAGGCCCAGGATAGCAGACTCATCTTGTTCTGAATACAGATTGCCACCCCACCCAGCTTTCTCATAAAGCCCTCATTCTTTAAGGTGTAAAGGCACGATCTGAAATGTCCTCTGTATCCATTTCATAAAAATATAAGAAGGAAGCACACGCACAGGCAGCGCCAAATGCAGTCCATGTTGCTTGCCCTTGTTCCTCTGAGCATTGCCGTAGCAACCCAGGAAGGCGGGAGCAATGGCTGGTGAGAGGAAACTTTTCTGGTTTTAAAATTAATTTATGCCCTTAGATCAGCATCAATGAACTGATGTTTTTTGATTGCTGATAGTTATTCTACCAATTATAAAAGTGAAGGATCCTTAGGGAAATGAAGACTTTCTTAGGTGGGAGATAGAGCTGATACTGAGAAATTGAGTATACCTAATGATCTGTTTACAAGTCTTGTTTTGGTTACAACAATGGGGCTTAGATGTTGGGGAGTATGAAATGCAAAAATATACAACAGGACGGTTCAGAGGGCAGAAATGATAAATGAGCAAGCTGACAACCAGAGTTCAATCTTGAGACTCCAAGAAAAGGGAGAAAGAGAGAACCAACTCCACATCTGATATCCATAGGCATGCCATGGATGTACAGACCCATACACACACATCCTCAGGCAGACTCTCTCACGCACTCACTCACGTACTCACAGATACAAACAGATAAACAAGCAAATAAGAAATTTTAAAGGCATAATTCATTATTTTATTTAACATTACTTTAAAAACAAGTGTTTGTTTCATCTTTAAATGCTTTTTAAATGGACTAAAAATTCTAACATATTTTGAAATCTGTGTTTTATCTGGTTTTAACCCCTAATAAGGTGTATATTTAATAAAGTAGTTTCTTGAATTTTTATCTATTGCTGCTATCTCTCTGCTCTTGCTGATAATACTGTCCGAAATTGCTCTGGATTCTTTTTTTTTTTTTTTTTTTTTTAGAGCTGAGTACCGAACCCAGGGCTTTGTGCTTGCTAGATAAGTGCTCTACCACTGAGCTAAATCCCCAATCCCAGCTCTGGATTCTTGGTTTACAGAACTGGAAAGAGGGATCAATTAACTTTGAATTAATAGAAGTATTTTATATAGAATATTTAAGCTATCCATATATTCTTAAGCTAATACTATGAATTATATATTTTTGTTTTATTTTATAAGTTAACAGCCTGAGACCAGAAACAGCTTTTTATGGTGACACACCAGCTACCCCTAAACATCAATCACAACAACACTCTATTTTTCTGATGAGCGTGCTTTTAATTCTAACGGAGAACTACACTGCTCATCTTGGTATACGCATAGCACTTGGCAAAGCTTCTTCCATTTTCGAAATGCTGAGCTCTTGAACAGAAAAGCAAAAAACCAGAACTCAGGCAAGCTTGTGAGCACCCATGGTGTGATGACATCACTTTGCTAAGCTGCCCGTGAGATGGACTTAAACCATCATTGTTTTGTTTTAAAGATACCATAATACTTTGTCCCATGTTACTGCGTGACAAGTGGGGTCTACCCTCCTGTTACTGAGCTCCCCGAGTGAACTCCAGTCAGTACCTAGTCACTTGTAAATTTTCAGATGCAGATAAAGTTTCACACTTTAATAATATAACAAAGGTAATAACCGTTTACAATTATTCTGTACTTTGATGTCTGTCATTTGTTCCTGATGAGTACGTCCTGCGTGTGGATTTCAGAGCAATTTAATAAAGCCATAATAAATGTCTTTTCAAATTCTTCTACTTTTTCATCAGGCCTATCTTCTTTTAGTTTTGTGCGTTCTAATTGTTCAAGATGACTAAAAGGTTATATTTATATAATATATGTACATATGCACACTTTACATTTCCTTTTTACAATAATATGAAATAATTTCAAATTTTCCTTTATATTTGAATAAAAACTTACATATACTGGAGATTCAGAATTCTCTGAATTCATATTGAGCTCTCGTTATTTTCTTGAGAAACTGGCGGCTTTTTGTTTGGTATTGTATCTGTGTGATTGGTGCACTCTAGGCCTAGTAAATATCAGCAAATAGTAGAAAATCAATAAGCACGTGAGGGAATGTATGAATGGATGAATGAATGGGGTGAATGAATGAATGAATGAGTGAATGGTGCAGCTCTTACTGGATAGTATAGCGGTCTACTCATTGATGAATTCTGTCAAGCACTAGTGAATGCATATAATTAGCACTCTATTAAAAGTTGATGAAAAATATGTAAAAGATCAACTTAAATTCATTCATGCTGTAGATGCAAATACCAAAATATAGCTAACTAGTCAAGGTTTTTGAATTATGCAACATATGTGTCTGTTGTAGTAAATTTCCAACTCTTAATTCAGACAATATTTTATAAAGCACACCAAGGATTTTCATTTTATTTTGCCAAAATACAAAATCATATAAGCACTACAGTCTTGGAATAAGTACTGAAAGTTTCCATTCCTTTATCATTTGAATATGCTAGGATACGCAAAACCACAGTGACACCGCTTATCACACTACCAACAGAATAAGTGATTTCAGATAATTTCTAGCCTATTTACTTAAACTTAAGGATATCTTTAAACTATGCATTTAATTAACATACTTGCTTATAACATTTCAACTCTGTCAAACAGAGAGGAATCAAATTATCTAAACTCTGAACTAGGCAACCGAGATGTGTGTCTGTGTTTGGGCTGACAGTGTGTGCCAGCATGGGTTACAGGGAAGAGGTATCCATCTGCACGGACTGCTGTTCCATGAAAAGTAAACGCTGTAAGGTTCATACGCTGAAAATAGCAGGATTCACAGTTCAAAAGATCTGAGTGGGGCAGTTACTGGGGATTGGCATTATACCCACCCACCTAACCTTTTGTTGATATTTTGACACGGGAGTCTCTCTAGCAAGGTCGCCCCACAATCACTCTATAACCCAGGTGGATCAATAGCTTACAACTTGTAATCTTCCAGTCTCAGGCTTCCAAGTAGCTACATTTCAGGTCTGTGTCATCAAGGCCTGGCCTGTGGTTCCCACTTCCCCACCAATATACACCTTTTTCCTGACATTAAAGGATCTTTATTAAATATAGTGATTTCCTTCAGCATAATTAATTATGAAAACTTTTAATTAATGACTGTGTTTTTTTTTTTTCAGCAAAAATAAAGCATGCATCTTTAAATCATTCAGTGCATTGTCAACAGGTACCAGGAATGAGCCCAAGTGCCTTCCCATGCTATTTGACACAGGTTTTAGTTGGTGCTATAGTTTCTCACGGTCCTTTATATTGAAGTTATGCTAACCGCCACCCCCTCCATCACCATAGATCTTCTCATTCCTCTTGCATCACCTTACAGTCACGGCTCCATCATCTTGGACAGCTTTTGCTTTTCTCTCTTTCATTTGAATAGGTCATTGTCAAAATTATTTCCTCTTAAGAGTTTGTTCTCATTACCTCCGTAGCAATGAAAGCCAGATGATGCTCCCAGCCCATCCCAGCTGTACCTTTCCACTTTGCAACACTGCCACAAATGATCTGTTCATCTGAACACCTCTCCTATGGACTGTATCCTTGGTAATGAAACCTATGCTTCTTTTACTTGCCTTATTTCAGGCCTAATATATGTAGCCATTGTACTCCCCCACTATGTCCTTCGCAAAACCTAGTGATGGAATCCCTTTCCATGTAAATACTATGATTCTTTCGAAATTTTCAGCATTTTCAGTTTTCCTGCCTTGTCATTATAACAAAAGTGAGCCTTTATTCTAAAAGGCCATGTGTTGAAAATGGGTAAAAAGTCAAGACATTTTCATCAGGTTTTGTGAGTAATCTTTGGCTTTGAGGACTTTTAAGGCAACAAATAATGAACCTGATGGGATTTCTTATATTACCGTTTTTACCATTCATCTCTAACCAAAACGTGTTTGAGACAAATCACTTGATATAGAAGTTCAGTTGTGCTGATGTACCTGCATTATCGCTAATGGACCATGATAGTCAGTTTGCAACAGAAAAAAACTTAAAACTTTTAATCATAAAAGAAACATTTGGTGCCACCATATAAGAAATACACCCCTTCCCTCCCCATCCTCTACCCTTGCATACCTTCTCCAGTAAATAGGAATTAACTTAATAATGTACAATCATAGTATTAGTTTCAAATCTAGTGTCAAAAGTTATCAGATTTTTATTTCGCTTAAGCTTTGCCTAAGAAATAAGATATCATTTTTAGTTTTTATTTGGAAAATGATTGCATCACAATTGTCCTCCCGTTTCTCTTTTCTGTTCTCATAGCCCTGGAATCCTTCCCTTGTCCTCATCTCTGTCTTCTCAATTGATAGACTCTTCTTTTTGATTATTGCTGTTATATGAAACATGTATATATGTGTATTCACTACACACACACACACACACACACACACACACACGCACAACTTTCTGAGTCTAGATTCATTGTTTTTCTGTGCACAGTATCAGGACTGATCACTCTCCATTGAACAATCAATAAGGGAGCTCATCCCTGGGAGAGACTAATTATTCTTTTCCCAGCTGTCACTAGTTCAAAGGCTTAGGAGAACTTTCATTTGCATAAAATATTCTTTTACAAAATTGAGGTTAAAATTATACACATTTAATGGAAATATATTGAATGGATATGGATGTATGCAAACAACTCTGAAGCCATTAACATAATCAAGGTAACAGTCATATCCTCCAACCACGGAAAATGTTAGTTTTGCTGCCTTGGATTTGTTTTATTTTATTCCTTCATGGTAAGATGATGAATATGAGCCATGCCAAGCTAGTAGATATTAAAGTAGCTATTGTGGCATTTTTAACTGTAAATGCTAAATTGTATTAATAGATGTCTAGTATTTATTTACCTAGCCTAAAAAGACTGAACCAATTGAAAAATAGCTGTTTTCCTCTTGTTTTATTGCTTAGACCTACCATTCTACTCTCTGCTTTTGTAAGGTACATTATTTTGTATATCTCCTATCACTGGACTCATGGTCCACAGGCCTCTCTGTGACTAGCTTATCCTCTAGGTTCATGCACACTCTCAGAAGTGACAGTAATTTTTTTATTTTTTCATTTTATAATATCATGTATGTAACTCCTTTTTGTCATCTGTCAGTGGGCTTGGGTTCTTTCTCCCTTTTTTAATTAATTCACTTTGCATTCCAACTGTGCCCCCATCACATCCTGTCCCTCTTCCTCTCTCAGTTCCAGTTCCACACTTATAAATCCTTCCCCCGACTAATCTCTCACCTTCTCCTCAGAGAAGGGGATCCCTCCCATGAGTTATTTTTAAATCTTCATTACTGTGAATAAGCCTTCACACACCCACATACAGGTCTACACATTCACAAGTAACTTTTAAAGAATAAATCTTTAAAAGGATCAAGTAATTCTTTTGGGGCATTCAATTTTAAAAGGGCCTTACATATTTTTGAGGTAAGTTGTCTCCACCAAACACATGACTGGCAAGTATTTTCTCTCGCTCTTCCCATGGCCTTTACATCTTCAGTTCTATCCTTTGATGTGTGGCCAAGCACTTAGTCCAGCATGGTTGTTTGCCATTTGTCTAATTCTTGTTTTGTTGCTTTTGTTTCTGCTGTCATATCCAACAACATCTCTGAGATCAGAGTCATATACATTTTCTCCCATGCTTTATTCCAGGAATTTACAGCCACGAAATGATTAAACCTTGAATCCATTGTGAGTTGATTTTCCTGCATGGTGTAACATAAAGGTTCAATTTCATTCTTTTGTATGTGGATAAATTACTTTTTCAAAAGTTATTTATTGGAGGAAAATTGCTTTTTCCATTATATCATCTTGACAACCTTGTTGAAAATCAGTTGATTTTAAACTTAATATGTGTGAGATTATTTTTAGGAAATCTGTTCAGTACCATTAGCTTACAGGCCTATTTTTTTATTCATGCCAAATAATTTTAGTTACTGACTTCGACAGTTTAGTGACAGACTTCGAAAGAGACGTGTGGTTTTCCACTTATTTACATCTTTCATTTTTCTTCATCAGAATTTTGTCATTTTTGTTTCCCTGGTCAGCTTTTTTCATATTTTTAGCGGTATGTTTTTCTTCAGTATAAAAATGTGTCTGACTTTTGTGCCTTGTCTTTGGCTCCTGTATTTGTGCCTTGCCTTTGGTTCCTGTATTTTCATTAGAGATAATGGACTTGCACATGCTTGAGACCTACTTCTGCAGAAGCCTCAAGTATATACTTGCATATATGTGTGTATATGTGCGTATAGATCAAACCAAAATAGTTTTCTATAGGGTATATATAAGCTGTTTGTCTCCAACAATTGTCATTTTTGTTATGAAAGCAAAATGGAAAGCAAAACGTTGATCTTTTTGATCACAAAAGTTGGGAAGAGCACAGCCCCTTCTTCCTGAATTATCCTTTAAAACTAAATTCCTTAGAAAACCTACAGGCACAGCAGGTGACAGCACAAGAGGTGAATGAGATCATGAAATGCAATTAGAGAAGAAAGCTTCTGTGACCACTTTAGCACTCAATGTTGCTATCTTTTTAAAATCTTTTATTTATTAATTTATTTTTTTTTATACTTCAAATTTTAGTCCACCCCCGTCCACCCTCGGACTGTTCCACATCTCACACCTCCTCCCCTAACCTCTGTCTCCACAACGATATCCCCACCAGCCACCACCCACCCAACCAGACCTCTAACTTTGTAAGGCCTCTAGTCTCTTGACGGTTAGGCGCTCCCCCTCTGCCTGAACCTAGACCTAGCAGTCTTCTGCTGCATATGTGTTGGGGGATTCAGATCAGCTGGTGTATGCTGTCTGTTAGGTGGTCCAGTGTCTGAGAGATCTCGGGGATCCAGGTTAATTGAGGCTGCTGGTTAATGAGACTACAGGGCTGCCTTCCTCCTCAGCTTCTTCCAACTTTTCCCTGATTCCCTCACCAGGGTCAGCAGCTTCTGTCCATTGGTTAGGCGCAAACATCTGTATCTGACTCTTTCAGCTGCGCGTTGGGTCTTCTGAAGGGTAGTCAAGAACTAAACCAAGAATTCACAACAGAGAAATCTCCAATGGCTGAGAAGCACCTAAAAAAATGTTCAAAGTCCTTAGTGATCGGAGAAATGCAAATCAAAATGACTCTGAAATTCCACCTTACTCCAATCGGAATGGCTAGGATCAAAATCACAGGGGACAACATATGCTGGCGAAGAAGTGGAGAAAGAGGAACACTCCTCCTTTGCTGGTGGGATTGCAAACTGGTACAACCACTCTGGAAATCAATCCGGAGGTTCCTCAGAAAATTGGAAATAGATCTACCAGAAGACCCAGTTATACTACTCTTGGGAATATACTCAAAAGATATCCTGCCATGCCACAGTATCACATGTTCCACTATGCTCATAGCAACCTTGTTTATGATACCCAGAATCTGGAAACAACTCAGATGTCCCAAGACAGAAGAATGGATATAGAAAATGTGGTTCATTTACACAATGGAATACTACTCATCTATTAAGAAAAGCAAGGACACCCTGAGTTTTGCGGGCAAATGGATAGAACTAGAAAATATCATCCTGAGTGAGGTAACTCAGACCCGAAAGGACATGCATGGTATGTATCCACTAATAAGTAATAACTAGCCTCCTGCAAAAAAACAAAACAAACAAAAACCAAAAACTGTACAGAATACCCAAGGTACAGTCCACAGAACTCAAAAAGGTCTACAAGCTGAAGGGCCCAAGTGAGGAATCCTCAGTCCCACTTGGGAGGGAGAAGAAAACAATCAGAAGTGGGGAGGGAGGGAGGGAGGGACCTTTGGGGGGGGAAGTGGACAGGGATGGGTTTAGGGGCAGGGAAACCTGATTTGGTATAGGGTGAGGGAAAGAGACTGAAGCACTGAGGGACAGAAGAAAGAATGACAACAGGCAATCTCGGGAGGTAGGAGGTTAGTGTGACCATCCCGAATGCACCAGAGACCTGGGAGGTGAGAGACTCTCAGGACCCAAAGGGAAGGACCTTAGACGAAATGCCTGACTGTAGGGAAAAGGAACTTATAAGTTCCTTTATAAGAACCTACCTTCAGCAAGAAGACAGGGCATCAAGTGAAGGATGGGGTTGCCATTCCACAGTCAAAACTCTGACCCATAATTGTTCCTGTCGAAAAGAACTGCAGGGATGGAAATGGAGAGGAGCCTTAGGAAAAGAAAAGTCCAGGGACAGGCCCAAAGAGGGTTCTAGCTCAAGAGGAGGTCCCAAGGGCTGACACTATTACTGATGCTATGGAACACTCAATGTTGCTATTCTATGCAGCTACCACTTTCAGTAAATGGTTTCAGTACTGTTTACTTATTTTCTTTTATTTGGAAAGTTTGCTTTAGTGAGAGACACAAAAATTCATAACCATTATGAAATTACAAAATCTCCCGTATCCCATATCCGTCTGATTACTGAGAACCTCTCCAGAATCCACTTATAGTTCATTTCTTTCTCTGTTTTAAATCTAACTCTGATGATTCTCTTCAAATTACATTGGCTCTCTAGATGGCTTATCAAGAAGTTTGTTTTTCCTTTGATTAAAAAATAATTGCCATGAACTCTTTATTTCTTAGAAAATGAGCACATTTTAAAATTAATATCCATAGATGAATAAAAAGTATTTTCAGGTGCATTTTATTGACCTTCTGTTTATTGACCTTCTAGGATAACTCATAACACTTTGTAGACTATTCTGCATTAATAATTTAATCTCATACTTCAGTTACATTCTGTTTCACAGTGACTCAGATGTGAGTTATCTAATGTACTAATTACAGATAAGAACTTATTCTTGACTTCTGGGCATCATCTATGTGCTAATTAAAATTTTTCATACAGTAAAAAGCATCATAGAGTTTCTTTACATGTAGAATTCAGAGAGATATTTTCAGTAGTCAGTGCCTCAGAGGCATCGAATTGACTAAACAACATACCTACAACTAACATGTTCATAAAATTATGAAAACAAAATACTTCCCTACCCAGAGTTAAGTAATGATCTTTTGATCAGTTAAGAACTATGGACTGTTTTTTAAAAAAACAAAACAAAACAATAACTCTAGCATTTGGTATTTCTGGGAAACTAGAGGAAGGAAAAGAACACCATTTCATGATGACAATTGAACATATTCACTGCTTACTTACATACTGAAATGTTTTACCATCTGAAAGAGGAAGACAGACTGTTTCTGTGCTTGTGTTAAATTATATATCTTCACACACTTACAGAGTTTGAGTTAAAATCTAATGTGCACTTTATTTTTATACTTAAAGGGTTTTTTTTGTTAATGCCAAAAAATTTAAGGACAGTCAATATATATCCTAGTACACCATTGTTCTTTATTTCTAGAAGAATTCAAGTATGGGGACCCAAAATCCCCATTATTTATCAGCACAGACCCCTTGTTAGTACCCTGGACTCAGGTTGGTTCTTTTACACATTTCATTGGCAGCCTTTGCCCAGCATTCTACCAATGACTGCAAATACTGCCCTGTGTTTTGCTTTGAATCCAAATCTAAGAGGAGGATTACTGTCCTAAGTTTCTCT
Organism: Hylomyscus alleni; assembly: GCA_019843855.1. Classification (NCBI taxonomy): domain Eukaryota; kingdom Metazoa; phylum Chordata; class Mammalia; order Rodentia; family Muridae; genus Hylomyscus; species Hylomyscus alleni. The sequence goes on from JADRCC010577245.1 coordinate 15,830, forward strand.
CAGTCTCTCTCTCTCTCTGTGTGTATGTGTGTGTGTGTGTGTGTGTGTGTGTGTGTGTGTGACTTTCTCCCACCCCCT
>JADRCC010577246.1:0-20810 GCA_019843855.1 Hylomyscus alleni
TGGGAGTCAGTTCTCTCTTACTGTGTGGGGCCAGAGGCTCAAACACAGGCTCTCCAGGCTTAGCCACAAGTGCCTTTGCCTGCCGAGCCATCTTGCTGGCCCTAGGAAGTTTATTTTGTCGTTCCAAATGTCAGATGAACAACCTGAGAAGAAGGCAAAGCATCTAAATGAAACATGTCTCCTCTCCTGACACACCTACCATATGTGTCCCTCACTAGTCCATGGGTGTGCACCTGGAGCCCCGACCTGACTGACACCGCGGGAGGCCAGGCTGGAAGGACTTCCAGAGTCCCTGCGTCAGATCTCTGGAGGGAGAGCATCACTCAGGACTAAGCTGCTAGGAGAACAAAGGGTTCCAGATTTCCCCACAATAATTATCTGTCTGCAGAGGTACAGGCCTCACTCCCAGAGTCCTCTCTGTTCAATAGAATTCCCAGGCCCCAGAGCTCATTTCACTAAGTGCAGGCGGCCCCCTGAGGCAGCCCCATCTGCCCTACATATCACCTCCCAGATACACGGGGTCTTGTGGCAGAACGCAGGCGCCTGGATGGGAAGAGGCGTCTGGCTGAGGTGACTGCCCCCCTCCCCAAGACCGTACCCAGCTCCTGGAGCAGTTCTGGGGGTCTAGGGGTCTCATTAGAGCTTACGTAATGGATGGCTTTACTGATGGCCAGGAGGACATGAGAGGCACAGTCTGCTCATTGTCTGCTCTGCCTCCAGGCTCCCTTTGGAGGAGGGACAGCCGGGTGGCTCGCACAGGGAGGACCAGGCTCGGTGTCTGTCTTCTGCTCCGAGAAGGTTGGGTGAGCATCTACTGGCACTCCTACTCTTCGTCTGGAGCTCTGTGGGGGGCTGGGGTTCCGGGCTGTGGCTGGAGCCTCTGCACCATTTGTGGAGACGGTAGGAAGGGCCTGGTAAAAAGAGACCCTGGCATGGCTCCCGGGGCAGGGTAAGAGGAAGAGCAGGGTCTCGGCAATGTGCAGAGGGTGCGGACTGGGAGTCTGAAAGATGGGATTCTGGGGGCCAGGGGACTCTCTCCAGTTCTCAGGATGACTCTGGTCACAGATAGGGAAGGGCTGGTGATTGAGGCCTTCATTGTTGTCAGTAGTCCTCACCAAGTATTCTTAGACACCCTGGGAACCCAGCGGGACCCAGCCTCAGCTCTAGTGTTCTCGTTGGCCATGATGACTGCATTGTATTCTGTATATGCATATTGTCTCCCTTCCCCGACGTATGCCTTTCTCTGCTGCACTCAGGCTGTTCTCCTGATACACTGCAGGACCCACCCCTGTGTTCAGCAGCTGAAGCGTATCATGGCCGGCACACCGGGGGACTCCTGATAGCTCTACATTGCTAGTCCTAGGGAGGTTGCTGCAAACCTTTAACAAGCCCTCTGGAATCCTGGAGAGGATAGGGCCTCTGCTGCTCCCTGAGAGACTCTTTGCAGCCATGGGCATGGGTTCTACTTGTTTGGGAGGCAACCAAGGGCAATGACTTGGCTCATGGATTCTCTGCTAGTCAGGAATGATCTTTGTCCACTTGGGTCCCTCCCTGGTAGGGCCAGAACTGAAAATAGGGAAAGATGAGAGGTGGGGTGGGGATGGGAGATAGGAAAGATGAGAGGGGATGGGGGGAAGAGGCTTGCGTTCTCTTGGAAATGAGTTAGGATTTTAATTGCAAATCTTGCAAACCTCACCGACAGCTTGACTTTAAGGGAAAAGATGAGCTAAATTTAAACTAGCCAGTAAAAGAGCCAAAATGCAGTTTACTAATTAGCTTAAAATGGAAACCAGTCCAGTAACATAAAGAGCTTTACTGGTTAAAGGAGGGGGGAAAAAAGCTTTTTTTTTTTTTTTTCTCATTCTGTAACTACTGAGTACCAATGCAATGCAGCTTCCGCTAGGACACTGCCCAAGAGGTGACCACAGTCACCATCTTCATCAGGCATGCCCTCGGTGTGATGGTGATGGTACGATCCGACTGGGACCAGTCTCTAACTCCAGAGCATCCTGGGGCGGGGGGTCTCGTCTCAGTTCCTAGGGAGCACAGAGCCTAAAGCAGGCACACAAAGACCATCATGTCCAGGTCCTGGGTGCTGAGGTGTTGAGCCAAAGCCAGGAATGTACAGAGGAAAGGACAAAGGACCTTGAGAAAAGAGGGAACAGAGGGAGGCACAAGTCCAATGTGAGATGGGAAGTGAGGGTAAGCCCAAACAACAGTATGTGACCCATTTTTCAGGCAGGTAGGCTGACACACAACAGGTATGGTCAGTTCCAGGTCACCAACAAGATTAACCTAGCCTCACTCCTGTGAGTTGACAGGCCCAGGTCCCTCTCAGTTCAGTTAGGAGGGATTAGAGTTGGGCTTTGACAGGCCAGCTTCCAGTGTGGAAGATGCATTCTCGTAGCGGGCTATGCTCTTAATATAATTCAATATAATATTAGAGACAGAGGGTCTAGTATACACATTAACTCCTCAGTCTCTTTTTATCACCTATAGAATAGGTGCTGGGATAGCAAGAAGAATTATGGATGAAGTGCTTTGCGGGCTCACTTAGAACATAGAATATGTAAAACTGGACTTGGTGGCGCACACCTTTAATCCCAGCACTGGGGAGACAGGGGCAGGTAGAGCTCTGAGTATGAGATCGGCCTGATCTACAGAGCAATCTCCAGGGCTATACAGAGAAACCCTGTCTTGAGAATAAAAAAGACTGAACAGTTCTGATACAAAAAGCAGCATTTGGGAGAAATAGCACGTTTTATGCTATAGTTTATGTGTGTACTCTTCCAACTGAGGCAGACGGGCTTTCTAAACTCTGCCTCTCTTTTGAGAATATTTTTTTTCTGCTGCTTTAAATGGCACAATAAAATGCCCTACTGTCAAAAATAAAGTCTTAGCAGGTGACATAACTATTCCCATACATAAATGGGACATCTGTGTCTGTGGATTCTGTGGATTCAGTCAACCACCTGTCAGAGGGAAATGTACATCAAAAGACCAATGTACCGATTTTTTTTCTTATCAAGGTCCTCCAAATAATACAGTGTCACAGCTATTTGTGCAGCATTGATATTGATAGACTATGTTTAGCCATCATCTCTACGGCTTAAGTACGGGGTTTGGGGTGGAAATCAGTGGTATAGCACTTGGCCGCTATGCTGGGCTCTAACAGTTAACCGACGGCTATGCATCAGGTCTGGGAAACCCTGTGGCTCTCTCTTCAGGATCCCTGAGCATGTGTGGGCTTTGGTGTTGGTAAGGGACCTCCAGAGTATCTCCTGCATATAACCAAGGGTCAACTGTGTGTGCATACGCAGTCAGCAACCCTACAGATGGAAGGAAAGAGATGGTAATGTCTCTGTAAATAGAGGATATCTGAAGTCCTGTGAAATTCATTGGTGTGGAGTCCCCAGGATGGGTACAAGCTCAGTGTTGTCACATCTGCTGGAAATAGTTGGGTGTTTAAAAAGATTTATTTACTTTACTCTGTGTGTGTGTGTGTGCGTGTGTGCTCGCGCGCGCGTGTGCGCACGTGGGGGGGTATTTTGTCTGCCTGTGTGTCTGTACATTTCTGTGCATGACTGGTGCCCTCAGAGGCCAGAAGAGGGTATTGGGCTCCCTGGAACTTGAGTTGCAGACCAGTCTAAGCTGCTATGTAGATTCTGTGAGTTGAATCCGGGTCCTCTGGGAGAGCAGCTAGTACTCTTAACTGCGGAGGTCTCTCCAGCCCTTAGCTAGCTTTTCGTTACCACATCATAAACAATACAATGCAATTAAGGACCATATCACAGTATCCAGCACAAGAGTGAATTCTAGTTTATTGTCCTTAGTAATTCCTATCACTGCTAATAACTATTAGTAATATTATTAGTCGTGCAGTCATAGTGGGATCCTCTCTTCTCGCACATTGACAGGTACAAATTTGTTCTCAAGTCTCCTGTCCTGCTGACGCGCACGCTTCTCATATGCTAATGGCCAACACACAGGCATGTCTATGTATTGACTCGTTGTGTAGGAAGATTTTCCTTATGGAAGATTTACCATGGGGCCCTTGACGGAGAGCCCTTAGCCACGGAATCCCATAACTTCATTCAGGTGCAGTTGAAAGTTGACTGGTTACCACAGACTTTAGAGTTTTGTGCCTAAGTGAGAAGGCCCAGAGCTCCGTCATCTCCACAGTTCTTATTCAGACGAAAGGTCCATTCTGTGGAGACTGCCCCTCTTCTCCTGCCATCACCCTCAGAAGACAGTTCCACAGACAGCTCTAGGTGGGGAGTGTGAAGGAATCAACACACCGAGCACACACACACACACACACACACACACACAAAGATGCTGGGGAAGTAAGACTCGGATGTTCACGCGGAAGTCAAGGGAGATGGCTCAATTGGTAATGTGCTCACTAGGCAAGCTTGAGAACTTGAGTTTGGTTCCCAGCACCCGAAAAATTGAGCCAGGTGAGGTGTCAAAGTTGGAATCCCGACACTGGATTCAGAAGCTCTTGGTCAGCCAGCCTGGCTGTTTGTGAAGCCCCAGGCCAGTGAGAGAGCCTGTCTTAAAAGCACAAGGTAGATGGGGCCTGGAGAATGACACCCAGGCTTGACCTCTGACCTCCACCCACACGTTTGCACTGTGTTCTGTGGATCCCCTTCTCCAAGTTCTGGCCAGCCCCCCCCCCCCCCCCCGGGATGAGCAAGCTTGTAGGAGCTTGGTGGCAAGTCCCAAGCTAGCCCATACATGGATCTTTCTCTTGACTTTCCTGATAAAAATCCGGATTACTAGTAACTTCACTGTACTTTTTGAAACTCCGCTGCTTAGAGGCAGCCTGAGATGGCATTTTAAATATGCGCATCTAAGTATCAGTCATGTCTCCCAGTGCACAATGTGGATGGATTCTCAGCCCTTCCTCACTAGCCGGAATGGCTGCACAATCTATTATCCTCACTGGAATACTTTAGCAAGTCAAAGGGAGACAACTGGACATTTGCCAGGACATAGGCAGGAACCTGGCTGTCGTAGGCCCACTGTGGTGAGTGTGGCTCTGCTATTAGCCGACCGTCTCAGTGGTCAGTCTGTGGCCTGCCAAGAGCAGCCGTGGAGCCTACAGGCAACACTATGGAGCAGACAACTAAGTGTCCTCAAGATGAACTTGTCCCGTTGAGACAGTGTAAGTTGAAGTTCATGTACAATGTCCTGCAGTGCCTACATTATTGTATGTGGGATATTTAGATGTTTATGGCCTTGGGATTTCTCAATGTGATGGCATATTTAAACAAACAAAAAAAAAATAGAAGACCGACTTCAGATGGCTCAGCAGTTAAAAGAGCACACTGCCCTTGCGGAGGACCCAGATTCAGGTCCCAGCACCAGCTCCAGGGTACATAACGTTCTCTTCTGGCTTGTGCCCGCATCCACATTCCTGTGCACAAACCCACACACAGATGCACACATGCACACCTACTTGAAAGTAAAGGTAAATCTCAAAAAGAGAAAACCAACTGCAAATTGCTTTCAGTTTTCCAGTTCACTTCAGATACTTCAGAACAAGTGAGTTCATTTGATGGATGCAAATCAATAAGAACGTCTTTGAACAAACAGGCGATGAACAGCATTGTCTGAGGGGATGCAGTTGGTCAGCACTTCTCTAACGGGGCTACGAGGTTGAGGTGGTTGTCTGTGTCTTGGTTGGTGCCTCTCTAACTCCTGGCACTGAGATTCGTAGGAATACAGAAGTCACCTTCATAAAATGAGCCGTGGGGGCGACAGAGACCCAGGACATTTGACCCACCAAGGACCTGGAATCCTGGCCTGCATATTTAGGACTTGGCTCTCTGGTTTTGGTTTTTTTTTTTTTTCTTCTCCACTAAGGATGGACATCCTAAAGAGAAAGGATAGCAGAAGCATCCTGCAAGCACTCACAAGAGGAGAGAGCTGTGGAGAGTCACGCAGTGACCGCGAACACAGTCTCCGGCTTCTGACAAACAATCTTTCATTTAGCCAGATGGAATTACAGAAAACTGGAAAGGGAGAGCGGGTCATCATCTCCCCCCCTCCCCCCAAAAGAGGAGGAGATGTTGGAGTCTGGAAGATACAATGATACATTTCATATTAGTATCGGTTCTGAGAAAAGCTTTCAACTGATCTTGGAAGAGCTAGTGTGGAAACGCTTGGCAGGAAAGGTTGTCATTAACAGCCAGCCCATCCATTCCCTCCTTGCATGGGCTTACCAGACCAGATCGACCAGGCTGGAGAGACCTTCCTTGACATCCCAGGGATGGTTCAGAGGACTAGGCCAGCTGGGGAAACAGCCGGGGCAACTTTATCTTTCACTGGACCAACCTAGGGGTAAGTCTGGGAGGCTTCCCCCGCAGTGTGCCCAGGGTCTCCCCTCCTCCAGCTGATCTGCTAGTACTCTTATGGGGGACGAGGATGAAGGAGACACTGGCGGTTTCTCACTTTGTACTCACTCCTGTCACAGAGCTGTGGGTCAGATGCCAGATCTGAGAGTTGAAGAGATTTTGCCTGGGCTAAAATGGTGGATGGAAATCGATAAAATGACATGTAGCTGGAATAAAGATTAATGCCATCTTTAGATAAAAATGGAGTCAATTAGCTCAGCACAGGGTTTGGAGGAAAATGACATTAGGTGTTTGGAAAAAGGCTAATAGGTTTGTGATTGACCATGGGCTTACATCCACCGCTTGGCTACATTATCACCACCACCATCGTCATCACCATCATCATCATCACCACCACCATCACCACCGTCATCATCAGTATCATTAATAAAGTCAATGAGAGCCTTAGCTGTATCAATAAGGACATAGTATCCTGAGTACTATGGATAACCACCCTGCTAGAGAGGTTCTCATGTGTTGGGGATGGGCCTCTCTGCAGGTAAGGAGTCTAGAAACTATGGACCATGCTTTTTGTCTATGTACCTGAATGGAGAATGTTATCCTGGGGAGATGCATCCTCTCTTCTGCATTTGAAAGTTTATTGTGAGGCCGGGCGGTGGTGGCGCACGCCTTTAATCCCAGCACTTGGGAGGCAGAGGCAGGTGGATTTCTGAGTTCGAGGCCAGCCTGGTCTACAGAGTGAGTTCCAGGACAGCCAGGGATACACAGAGAAACCCTGTCTCAAAAATACAAAAAAAAAAAAAAAAAAAGTTTGTGTATGATGGGAAACTATTTTTCACTGGAGGAGCCCTTCAATTCCTTCACTCATCGGTATTTACAGATGGTCTGTCTCGTGTAATACTGTGTCGTGGTGAAGCTTAGAAGCATATACTCCAGGAGAGGACAGTGACATCAGAGATACATAAGCAATTGCAGGGGATGTGAGAGGATGTGCATGGGGACTCCCACCAAGGTGCTGCTGCTGGGGCAGCCTTGTTGCTGACAGGAAAGGAAGACAGGCCCTCAGGACAGGGAGAGCTTGCTGGTAAGGTCCAGAGTGCTCAAGTGTACGGCGTGATTGAAAGCTGTGATCAGGGGTTTGTAGCTAGCTAGCATGGTGTGGCTGGGTATCTTAGATGCCAACACTGGCCTTTGAGGCAGGGACACAAAGTCTACGTTACCACGTCATGGTGAGTGACAGGATGAAATGGCATGAGCTAACTCTCTCTGTCTCAGTCCTGGAGCCATGGCGCCAACAGGACAGATCGTATATTGTATATTGTATATTGTATATATTTCTGCACTCATAGAAGCTTCAGGCATGATACAGGCAGACAGAATAAACTAGCCTAAAAAGATCGATTTTTTTTTTTTCTTTTTGGCAAAGGCATCTAGGATTGAAAAAAGAAATCTATTTAGTCACTGGGCTTCTTCAGCTTTGGGAGGGACTGAGTGTCCCTGTCAGGGATGCAGTGGAGGAGACAGCTACATTGTCAGGCAGGCAGCACGCCATAGTGTGATGTTCCCTACTGATGCTAAGACTCACTCTGTTTCTCATCTTATAGAGCGTTTATCATGCATGGGTACAATATATATTTACTTACATTGTACCGTGTATATCAGATGCCATTTTTGAATCAGGATCTCACTAGGTGGCTCAGATTGACTTCAAACTTGTGGTCCTCCGTGTCTCAGCCTCCGAAGTGCTGGCATTATAGCTGTGGCCCACCATATACCATATTTTATATTTTAATATCAGGAGTGGAGTGGAGACTGCAGACTAACCAGTCTTTAATATTGAGAGTCTCTGATGACCTTGTGTTTGTTTGATAGGACTCCTATGACAAATGCCACACACCAGGTGACTTTAGCTCTATGATTAGAAGTCTGCCTCCTCGGAGGGCCATGGGAGAAGCTCCCTGCTAGCTGTAGATGCCATGTTCTGTCTTTATGTCCAAATATTTCCTATCTATCTATCTATCTATCTATCTATCTATCTATCTATCTATCTATCTCTCTATCTATCTCTCTATCTATCTATCGTGTACACACATGGGTGTGAATGTGCTCGTGTGTCTGTATGGAGATCAGAGGAGGGAATTATGCATCTCTAGGCCTTGTTCCTTTAAGGCAAGATGTCTCTGTGAGCCTGGAGCTCACAGTTGTTTGTTTGTTTGTTTTTCCAGCTACATTGGCCACTGTTAAGGCCCAGCATCCTCTTGTCTCCATCTCCTTCACCACTGGTATTTCAGGCATGCAGGGGACCATGCCTGGTTTTTTATTTGTTGCTGGGATCTGAAGCCAGGCCTCAGGCTTGCTCAGCAAGCACTCTTAGCTGCCACATCACATCTCCAGCCCTCTAGAACACTGTCGTCATTCCAAACTGTGACTGTAACCCCAGCAAGCAGCAGCTTCAATTCTCACCTCCCAGTGCCCAGCAGTCATTTCCCCTCTGTCTCCGATCCTGACTACTCTAGGAAGGTCATACATGTAGAACCCTACAGTATTTATCCTTTGGGATTGGCTTAGTCACTCAGCATAATGTTCTCAAAGTTCAGCCATGCAGCAGCAGGTGTCAGAATTCCTTTCCTTTTAAAGTTGAAATCATATTCCAGCTCGTAGATAGCTCACATTTTGTTTATCCTGTCTGTCACCAGTGCAGATATGGGTTATCCCCACCTTCTGGATCTACCTAATATTGGAATGCATGTGGATATACATAACACTGACATGCATGCGGATATACATAACACTACATGCATGTGCTACATAACACTACATACATGTGGATATACATGATGCTGACATGCATGTGGATATACATAACACTGACATGCATGTGGATATATATAACACTGCATGCGTGTAGGTATAAAAAAAATCTCTGCTTTCAATTCTTTTAAATATATATTCACAAAAGTGAAATTTCTGTTTCTTCTTCCTCCTCCTCCCTCCTCCCCCATCCCCCAACAGCATTGTGTTCTCTGTGCTTCATTCATTCCCAGCCCTAAGTGTGGTGCCTGGCACTGGACAGATATTTTTGGAGAATGTTGAACGAAACAATAGTTACGCACAGCCTCACATTTCTGGGTGATATTTTTCTTATTGTTTCTCTATGAATAAAGGCTACAAAACACCCATTTTCCTTTCTCTCTCACTCTCTCTCTTTCACACATTGCACAAATGCTGGTATTTATCCCACCGAGCACTGTGGTTACATTGTCCTACAGCGTTTACCTCATTAATTACAATGACAACGTTTTCTGGGCTCAGGTCACAAATTATCTCAAAGTGATGTGGAATAATAGTCTGTTAAAATGTTTGGGCACAAAAAAAAAATCACACATTATCAATTAAGCCTTTAGAGATTTTTTTTCCCCCTTGGACATCTTAGATCCTTTTTAAAATGCTGTCTAGACTTAAATGTATATCCTTCTAATTATTCTAAATTTTGCTTGTTTTTTTTTTTTTTTTTTTGGACCCAAATTTTATGATTGTGGGAAAACCGGGACTGTTTAACCCCCAAGGCTGAGAGTGTAGTTCTAGTCTTCACTACCCAGGAGCGAGTGGCCTGGGTTCTGAATGAACTGTTATTTGTAATTTCACTCCTGTGGAAATAATATCCTGTAAGAAAACCTCTTGCTCTGATTAGCAGCGAACTGGGCATGCTTTGCTCCTCCTGATCTGCTTAGTAGTGAACTGGGCATGCTCTGTTCAGGCACGCCCCTGTGGTGCTGTGCCCCAGTGTTCAGGCATGTCCCTGTGGTGCTGTGCCCCTGTGTTCAGGCACGCCCCTGAGGTGCTGTGCCCCTGTGTTCAGGCACGCCCCTGAGGTGCTGTGCCCCAGTGTTCAGGCACGCCCCTGTGGTGCTGTGCCCCAGTGTTCAGGCACGCCCCTGTGGTGCTGTGCCCCAGTGTTCAGGCACGCCCCTGTGGTGGTACTGCAGAAGTCCTGACAGCCTTCAGTCTCAGTTCCCAATTCCACCTTCTTTGAGATTCTTTCTTTTTCTCTCCTTTCATTCCTTCCTTCCTTCCTTTCCTTCCTTCCTTTCCTTCTTTCTTTCTGTCTTTTGTTGTTGTTTTGTTTATTTTTGAGACAGGTTTCCCTAGCTGTCCTAGAACTTGCTCTAGCTGGCCCCGAACTCAGAAATTCACCAGCCTCTGCCTCCTGAGTGCTAGGATTAAAGGCTGAGCCACAGTTTCTTTTTGTTGTTCAGCAATGAACATGCCAGGCTAGCTGGCCCATTAACTCACATTTCCCCCCGTGTCTGTCTCCCATCCTACTGTGGGGAGGCCAGGACTGCTAGTGGGAACTACCATGCCTAGTTGGATATGACCCCAGTCATTCCAACTCAGGGCCTCATGCTTGGGCAACAGGTGCTTTCTTCACTGGGCCATCTTCTCAGATCCACAGCTCAGCTTTTTATTCCAGCTATCCAGCATGTCCTCAAGTATTTCTGCAAAGTAACAAGGAGAAAGCATAAAGGTTGGGAGGGGAGCCGGGGAAATGAGAAGTCTTAGAGTGAGTGCACACTAAATTAAATCTCTCCCTTCAGAAACTCCCTCCCTTACAGACACAGAGGTAGGGGACATCGAGGACTCTTGACTGCACCCATCTGCCAACCGTCCTTGGTCTCATTTCCTTTCCTGCCCATGGACCATGCACACCCACAGTCTTTACCTACAGCATCTAGGAATCCACCTCCCACCTACATTGTCTCTCCACGATGCTGCAGGTCGACTGGAGGCCTCTGCCATGCACATGGGGTTTTCTCTAGCCTGGTCCTCTTTAGAGATGTTGCTCTACAGAGAAGGGAGAACAGTGCCAACCTCCTGGAAGCTCTGTGCTGGCAGCTTCCTGAGGCCGTTTCCTCTTCTGAGCTGCTGGCTTCCTCGCTGTTCTTTCCGCATTCTCCTCTCTGCCTTGCCATCGCTCCGATACAAACACCTCCCCAACTTTCTATTTTCTTCTTTAGAAGGTTCGCCCATGATCACTTTGCCAGGGTCTCCTAGTTCTGTCACGACAACTGCCAGAGTCTAATGGAAGATTTGATGCCCTGACTTGACCTTCCTCATCCTCCTGGGCCTGTCCTGCAGTGATTTCCCTACAGCCCATCCTCCAGCCTTCCTCCCTCTGATCAACTGGGCTCTTAGTGCATCATCTCCGGAGCACTGTAGACACACTGAGTTGTTTGGTAACAAGTGCCGACTCTGGCTGTCCAGGTTACACCCAACCTCGGCCCTCAAACCCACCCATCCACCGATGCCTGAAGACTTCCTTTTGTTCTTCCATCTCCAGAGTCTGTCTTGCTCTTCCCCCTCCAGGCTTCTTGTCTGGACCCTTTCCCTCAGCCCAATCTCATTCCCCACATGTCTACAGCATGAGCCTCTCATTCACATTCACGTCAGGCCAAGTCTCCTAGCCCGAGAGCAGGCTCTCTCCTCTTTCTTGCACCGTTGCCAGCATGGTTCTCCTTCACCCACCTGGTACATTTGACTCAGCAGCATCTGCAACCCTTCTGTCTCCACCCACAGCATGGTTTCCACCAAATAACCTTGTTTTCTAAGTGTGATCTCCTTAGCTAGGACAGAGACCAGGCATGGCATCTCTCTTCTGCCAACATCTTTGAGGACCAGAGCGATAGATCCCATCCCTAGTCTTGTCCTCATGAAGTGTGAGAAACTTCAGAGCCCCGGAGAGGTCTGGAAGTTTTCCTGATAACTTTCTATTCCATTATTATTACGTGACTATTGTATTCAAGGTCTGGAAGTTAATACCTACAACTTCAGAATTTTACCTCTAGTGGACAGAACCCAGCTTTGGCTCAAGCCTTCTTCCATTCTCTCCAGCTTTCTTGATTGTCACTTGGCAGCATCGTTATCTCTAGCCATGGATAGTAAGGTTCAGATCGCTAACCTAGCTGGCACTTGTATATATAGGTTGGGTGTGTTGCTGACTCTTGGGGCAGTTTCTTACAATTTTTTTAAGTTGACATTCTCTCCCCGATGGTGAGTCTAGATCTATAGGTCTGTAATAATTTAGTCTAAAGTGACAGCATCATACGAGCTGGTCACAGAGGAAGGAGGACAGGGTAACCTCTTTCTGCATCCTTGGTCCCCTCTGGGGTACATGGGTTCTTGTGGAGTTCCTAGCCCTGAGCTGGAGAACAAGCAGACCAGGGGATGCTCCTTGCTGGAAGTGGCCCGGTGGGAGGCGCTATGCCGGTGGCAAGGGCCACTGTGGCCCAAGTTTAGAGCAGCAACTGTCCGGGGTGCCGGGGGACAGAGCGTGGAGGACAAAGAGTGTGCAAGAGTGTCCCCGGGGTCCGGGGACAGGCTGTAAGCGTCCCTTGTCTTCTTGCCTTTTATCCCCCTCCCCCACCCCACCCCGTAGCAATAGGCTGTAGATCGTAGGAGCAAGGACCAGGGAGGGGACCAGGGCGGGGACCCAGGCGCGCCCAGCTCTGTGCCCCGCCCGCCACGTCTCCTCCCGACCGTGCCACGGAGGCCGCCCCCTCGCGGGCAGCGCGGGCGCCGGGTGCTCGCTTTCGGCGGCGGCGGCGGCGGCGGCGGCGGGCCCGGGTTGCCATGGTGACCGGCGGCAGCCACAGCAGGGCCGGCCCCAGCGCCAGCGCCGCGGCGACTCGGCAGGGCGCAGTGTGTGGGTGAGCGCGGCCGGAGCGGGCGCGGCCCGGCCTCAGCATGGAGGACGGCTTCTCCAGCTATAGCAGCCTGTACGACACGTCCTCGCTGCTGCAGTTCTGCAACGGTGAGCGTGGGCGGGAGGACAGGGGCACGGGGACCGAGCGGCGAGGGCCAGGCCGGGCCGCGGGCGAGGCCGCGCCAAGTCGCTCCGGTTCCCGCCGGCGCATTGTGCTGGGGCCGCGGGGCCGCGCTTCTCCCCGGCTGCGGGCTCCCGGGCTCCCCGATGCCCACCCCGGGCTCCCGGCGAGGGCGGATCTGTGGTTCCCAGAGCCCCAGCGGATGCAGCGGCGGAAAGCGCGCGCTGGAGCCGGAGAGCCCCGGAGCCGGGAGGCCCGGGCAACCTCGGCGTTCCGGGAACGTGTTGCTCTTTCGCTTCCAAACTCACATCTGTTTGGACCGTGCTGGATGCAGAACTCAGCAAACAAATCACTGCCGGAACAAAACCTTTTCAGGATGCACGCAGGGCTGGCTGCAGATGGACCTCCAGATCCTTTTGGGGTCACTTGGATGGAATCATCACAGTATAATGTGCTCCAGAACGGGGTGGACCTGGCTTAAAAGCGTTAGACCTTAGTTATTTTGTTTAGGGCATCATAGATTTTTTTTTTCCCTCCTTGTGTGTGAGTATGTGTGTGGCAGTTTTTACAGGGAGGAATATGGCATCTTAAAAATATAGAGAATCATACATGCTGTAAAGATTTTATAGTCTCTCTAGCAGGGTTGGGAAAGATTTTTCACCGCGCTCTGCACATTTTATCAGAACATGATGTGCGATAATTCATGCACAAAAGTTTACCACACTTTTTTTTTTCCTTTTTGCTTGTTGGGAGTTATTGCTTTATCAGAAATTTGTTGTAGGGTGAACTGTGGATTTTACAAAATTTGCTCGAGTGCAGACAGGATAAATTTCAATTCCAGACCTTTGAACAACTGGAGAAAATTTACGTTGCAGTTGTTAATTGTCATCTGGGGAAACATCTCTTGTTTAGTTGCACCTGTGTGCAGACGAGAGCTGACTCTGAGCGTTAAGAGAAATGAATGTGTCGACTCAGTCAATACTGTTTTTCTTTGTCTGGTGGAATTTGTCTTGTTCTTTTAACGACTATACATACTTGGGTTTTTCAGCTTGTGATTTCTGTGTGGGGCAGATAGACCGTATTGAGTATCCCACCGGCCACTGGGGCACTTTACGGTAGAGACTCATGGGAATGTTCTTGCTCCCGGGTAGGTTGAATAGATTCTTCAATTAGCACTTTGAATAGTTTCCTTAATTGGCTGATAATCAATCACGTCTAAACAGCGACTTTTGCTGTCAGAGGTAGGTACAACCTTTAGCTTGGCTCTGGTGGATTCTCATTGTGTTGGTTGTGAGAGGAATTAAGCTCAAAAAAAAAAAAAAAAAAAAAAGGGAATGATAGCCAGGCACAAAGCCTTTACATACCCGTATGTGGGCATTTTATTGACAGTTTGACTTTGAGTATGAAAAAGGGCACAGGGATTTTTTTTTATTGGGGCAGCTCCTTCAGGGTGGGGCGCCCAGGTTCTTTGGTGGCTCGGTCCTGAAGTTGTTTTATTTGTGAGTGTCTTGGTCTCTGGTCTTCTATCAACTGCCAGCTTAGAGACACTGCTGTGATATTTGGCTGGTAATGAAGATGTGGGAAGGAAACTGAAAGCCAGTGCTTGCTTGCTAGAGAGGTGACAAACTGAAGAGAAAAAAAAAGCAGCTCTAAATAGACCAAGAATGGTACTTTAAAACCACACAAACAACTGTTGAATTTGTTTCCCTTGAAGAGTTAGCTCTGCAGTATTTATTTTTTTGGAGTTACCTTAATTGATGAAAGTTTAAAACCAAAGAGATTTTGGGGGATACACACAGCCGTTATCCAGGGATGTCTTAGGCAACAGATGTGCCGCTGTGAAATTAGTCAGTAGGTTTTCACGAAGTGAAAATATAAATGAATACCGTTCAGTTAGTTACAGCGAGGATTCGGCTGAAGCCTTGGGTCACAGAGATACCATCTCAGAAAGAACTAAATGAAACGCTGAGAATTTCCTTAGGGGCATTGGGAAGAGGGTCCATGCTTTTTTAAAGGAAAGATTTACATCACAATGGACAGGTCCCAGCAGGGTAATATGTGAACTCATACATTTCGTATTGTCTAGCTCATCTCATGCCTTTCAAAGTGACAGGGACTCAAAAGTCTTAGCCGTACTGTATCATCCTCAGAAGAGGCAACACACACTTACCGACCGGACGGCCGCAAGACAAAGTACAGGTGGGAGACGCATCAGTGAGAGATGCTCCCCTTAGCAATGAGATTTCTAATCTTGCCTCTCAACTGTTTCCTGTTGTCCCCCAGAGAACTTGGTCTTTACTGGCTGCCAACTAGGAAGTTCAGAGCCTCCAGGCTCCTGAAAAAGCTGTCCGTGCACATCATTTAGGAGTCTGCTCGCTCATTTAAGTTGAAATCTTGTACATTTTTTTCTTCTAAATATTTAGAATTTGTAAAATGAGTTGAGAATCTCAAACCTGTGTGTGTGTGTGTGTGTGTGTGTGTATACATGTGTGCATGCATATATGGGTGCATTGTGTGAGTGTATGGGCGAGTGGTGTGTGTATGCGCATATGGGTGCAAGTATGTGTATGTGTGTGTGTGTGTGTGTGTGTGTGTGTGTGGTGTGTATGGGGAAGTGCTGTGTGTATGCGTGTATGCAGGTGTGTGTGTGTGCATGTATATGTGCGTGTGTATATGTGTATGTATATATATCGGGGAGTGGTGTATATGTGTATGCATATATGGGTACAGGTGTGTATATGTGTGTGATGTGTGTATGGGGCAGTCCTGCATGTATGTGTGTGTACAGGTATGTGTATGCATATGTGGTGCAAGTGCATATGTGTGTGTGTTTGGGGGAGTGATGTGTGTACGTGTTTATACACAAATGGAGGCAGGTGCATGCACCTGTGCATATGTATGTGAAGGGCAGAGGTTGGCATCTGGTGTCTATCACTCTTTGCCTCAGAATCTGGGGCTCGCTGTTTTAGAAGAGCTGGCCAGCAATCTCCCGTCTCTCAGCTCTGGGGTCCAGGTATGTGTCATTGCACCTGACTTTTATAGTGGGTACTGGGGATTCAAACTCAGGTCCTCATGCTTGCCTGTTTTACCCACTGAGCCATCTCCTCAGCCCCACACACTGCTTCTTACTGTTGTACTGAGAACAGTGTTCTGAAAAGTGGGCCCTAGCATATGCATGTGTGCTCAGACCAGATACAACCTGAGAGAGTAGGTTCTCTCCTTCCACCATGTGGACACCAGGGATGAAACTCAGTCCTCAGTCCTGGGGACAAGAATGTTTACCCAGCAAGCCATTCACCAGCCATTATTTTATTT
This sequence comes from Hylomyscus alleni, assembly GCA_019843855.1. Taxonomy (NCBI): domain Eukaryota; kingdom Metazoa; phylum Chordata; class Mammalia; order Rodentia; family Muridae; genus Hylomyscus; species Hylomyscus alleni. The sequence goes on from JADRCC010577246.1 coordinate 16,499, forward strand.
TTATTAATTCATTTTTATAGTTCTGGGAAACAAATATTTTCACCACACCAAAAAGTGCCCATAGGAACCGTTAGCAATTGTCACCCTAGCCCTTGACAACCATTAATTTTCTATGGATTCCAAATGTTACAAAAATGTTTTTATAAAAGATGTGTTTTAATTTTGCATATGTGCATTTCTGTGGAGGCTTATGTGATATGAATTCAGGTGTTTGTGGAAGCCAGAGGTGTCAGATCCCTTGCACCTGGAATTTTGCATGTTTCTGAGCTGTCAGACCTGAATGCTGGGGACCAAACATAGGCCCTCTGCAAGCACACACTCTTAACCACTAATCCACCCCTCCAGCCCCGGAAGATATTTTTAATAGTCATATATTAATTATGTACAATAATAGGCTTCATTAAGATGATTTTTTCCGTTATGGCTAATTCTATACCAACATGCTCACTTCTGTGTGGACATACGTCCTTATTTTTTCTCAGGTAGATAATTAGGAATGGAATTTCTGGGTTATGTGGTAACACTGGGTTTAATATTTTAATGAGCCTATTTGAATTTTTTTGAGATATAAATATCAAGCTCTTTGTCTTACATTTGCTGATAAAGCAGTAAGATCCAAGAGAGACTGGAATGGGAAGGAAATAGAATGTCCCTGCTTTGTACCTGTGGGTCCATAGATACTTCTGTCTGTCTATCAGCTCAGCAGGAGTCAGTGGGCAGACACTTCGATCAGCAGGTAATCTCCTGTCCTTGGTTGTTTTCTTAGGCCTTTGAGCTGATTCTCAGTCCAAAGGTGAATCAGACAGGTGTGGTTGCTCTAGCTGAAATAGAGAGCCCCTGTCCTGCCTCTGCCCCTACCCCTGGTGCATTGGACCTTGGCACTGGATACCACTCACTACTCCTCATGTAACACTTCCATCTTTGTACACTTCAGACCGCTGGGTCTTGTATGGAGCCAAAAGTTGGCCCCCATTTTCTTCTCTGGGTCTGTAACGATCAGATTTAATCTCCTACGTGTGTCAGTGGGTCAGCCTGTGCTTGAAGCCCAGGAGTCCTCTTCTAGAATCTTCTTTTGATTAAACATTATCATAAACAATTTGCAGGGCTTAGTGGTGCATGCTTTTAATCCCAGTATTCATGGGAGGCAGAGACGGAGGCAGGTGGATCTCTGTGAATTCAAGGTCAGCCTAGTCTATACATAGAGAGTTCCAGGACAGCATAGAGACTGGTTTTTTTGGGGGGGCGGGGACGGAGAGGAAAGTAGATTGCTCATTCTGCGACAATCTAGACCCTTAATCTTGGTTTGTGTCACCTACGCCTGCTTCTTTTTTTTTGGGTTGCTTTTTAACTTGTTACAGGTGACTGTGAATCTAGACGTGGCGTTTCTGGTTTTTTTGTTGTGTATGTGTGTTTGGACAACAGTGTCTCCTGGGGTAGTCCAGGCCGAATAGAACACTGAACCTCCTGTCCCTACATCCTGAGTGGTGGGGCTACAGGGACCAGCCTGTGCCACTGTGGCCAGCCCTGGCATGTTTATTTTTTAATTACATTCTTACTATGTGTGTGAGATCGTTGGGGGCACCATGCTGCCCCTATAGAAGTCAGGGGCTTTCTTTTGGGGAGTCAGTTCTCTTCTTCCACCACGTGGGATCTGGGAGTGGAGACCGGGCCATCAGGCTTGACAGCAGGTACTGAGCCATCTTGCCAGCCCTCTGCATGGTTTTTAAATGGAGCCAGGCACATCACCCTGAGATGATATCGATTCCTTCTCTAGTCATGTTCTATCACTGCCTCAGTTTACCTAAAAGTCTTATATTTTACGTGATTATGCCCACATTCTTGCCCTTATCTTCTTACTGTTAGTGACTTTTTTTTTGTTTTGGGAATTTTGTCTGTAGGCTGTGCTCTCTCAAAGGATAATCCAATATAACCTGTGCTGTGCTGTGAGTAACGCCAGCACCCACTGGCAGTTGCAGCACCAAGGTTTAACGGGTATGACCCTGGCTCACAGCCTTTGCTCTCCTTATTCCCTTTGATGGAAGTGTTGAGAAAAGCCTTGTCAGGTTCCCTCTGGACTCTGTGTGGCCAGAGTAGTATGTCTCCTGCCTTCCCAATGTCACCGCTATCTTCTTTTCTTGCTAATAACCAGGGCCAGTCAGCCTTTCTTGACCTGCTGGAATTTGAATTTCATTATCATTGTAGGATGATTTTTCCAGCTACTGGGAATTATTTTATCTCATTTTGAAATGGAAATTTGTGTTTTTGTTTGTTTGTTTTAAGGTCTCACTATTTCACTCTTGTTCTGAAACTCACAGTGTAGACCAGGCTGGCCTCAAACTCAGAGATCTGCCAGCCTCTGCCTCAGAGCGCTAGGATTAAAGGTGTAAAGAGCTGCATCCAACTACAAATTTGCTTTAATTTCCATTTATTTCTCCTGTAAGAATTAACAGTGATTTAATAGTAATATTTAAAAATTTTAAATTACACTTCTATTTACATGTGTGTGTATGTGTGTATGTGTGTGTATGTTTGTGTATGTGTATGTATGTGTGTTATGTATATGTGTTTGTGTGTGCATGTGTGTGCGTGTGTGTGCACACAAATGTTTGTGCCTCTGCCTTGGCATGTGGATGGAGACTAGAGGACAGTTTGCAGGAGCTGATTCTCTCCTTCCACTATGTGGGTTCAGGGAATTGAACTCAGGTCATCAGGCTTAATGGCAATCACCTTTACCAACTGAGCCGTCTTGGCAGCCCGTCACTAATCATCTTAGTCACTTCTGTTGTCTGTAATACTGGTGGCTGTCTCTTAACTATGACTTCTGGTCAGTTTTCTTTTCTTTTTTGGGGGGGAGGGGTTCTTTTTTTTTTTTTTTTTTTTTTTTTTTTTGAGACAGGGTTTCTCTGTGTAGCCCTGGCAGTCCCTAGAACTCACTCTGTAGCCCTGGCTGTCCTGGAACTCACTCAGAATCCGCCTGTCTCTGCCTCCCAAGTGCTGGAGTTAAAGGCATGCGCCACCACTGCCTGGCTCTGGTAGTTTTCAAAATGACTAAAATAATGACTAAAATAATGACTAAATACTTAAAGGTTTGAGGTGGATCTAGGGACTCCCAAGGGAACCACCTGGACGCCGAGGCATCTCCAAACCCAAATTAAACTGTCACACACTCTCACGAAATGACAGAGCTCTGACTTAGAAGGACTGGGTAGGATCCGTGGTGGCAAATCAAAAGGAAAAGCCTGCATGGAGCATGAGAGTGCGTGCCCTGCCTGTGGGAGGGTGTCTAATTGCTGCACAGGCCCTCCACCCAGCGAGAAGCTTATTTTATAAGTAAACCGCAAGCATTTATGACATTATAAACAAGCCCAAGTGTTTGGGTGGGGGAAAAAATCCCCTAAATTGTGTTTTAAAAGCGATCACTAATCATATAGAATTTATATCTGAGATAATGAGAGTCCCTTTCACACGTTCTTTTAAATTTAAAAGAAACAGTTGGGCGGGATATGGAGAAGAAAAGATAAATAACATCTTCGAGTCTGCTGTAACCATTTGTTCACCCTGAAGTTAGTAGCCTGAAAACTTGCATTGCCTAGGACATGGAAAACGGTGCCCACCCGAGCCTGGCGTGCTCTAAAGGCGTTCTCTCCAATGACTCAAAATCTGCTCTATTTTGTAATTAGAAATTTTTCTTTAATGAACGATTGGTCGTCCTTTTTAAAATCCTGGATCAGCCAGGAGAAAGGGGGCAGGTTCTAGTACTGGGGAATGGTCTAAATGCTTTCAGAAAGATTGGTAATAACAAGGCGTGAAGCCTGTTCTATGTTCTCCATGCTAAATGACCATTGATGGCTGGAGACCCTCCCATCCCCTGACATCTGACAAACACATTGAATATCCTGCTGGGAGCGTGGCTCTTTCCATACAGACTGGGGAGTCTTCACTTTGGTCAGCTGAGAGTATATTTCCTCTAAAGAAATGATTCTTTGGGGGATATTTATATTTGTTTTTCTTTAAAAGCATAGTAGTTATTACTTATTTAAGAATTAGGTCCAAAAAAAAAAACAAAAAAAAAAAAAACAAAAAACCGGGCGGTGGTGGCGCACGCCATTAGTCCCAGCACTTGGGAGGCAGAGGCAGGTGGATTTCTGAGTTCGAGGTCAGCCTGGTCTACAGAGTGAGTTCCAGGACAGCCGGGGCTACACAGAGAAACCCTGTCTCAAAAAAACCAAAAAAAAAAAAAAAAAAAAGAATCAAGTACAGGGGACTGGAGAGGTCACTCAATGGTTAAGAGCACCAGCTGCTCTTCCAGAGT